>VSMD01090928.1:0-105343 GCA_008750895.1 Mirza zaza | reverse complement strand
CTCAAGGTCAGGAGTTCAAAACCAGCCTGAGCAAGATCCTGTCTCTACTAAAAATAGAAAGAAATTAATTGACCAACTAAAAATATATATACAAAAAATTAGCCGGGCATGGTGGTGCATGCCTATAGTCCCAGCTACTCAGGAGGCTGAGGCAGGAGGATTGCTTGAGCCCAGGAGTTTGAGGTTGCTGTGAGCTAGGCTGATGCCACAGCACTCACTCTAGCCTGGGCAACAAAGTGAGACTCTGTCTCAAAAAAAAAAAATAATTTATATATATATATATATATATATATATATATATATATATATATATAAACTCTAATTCCACAAAGCTGATAAAAATAGAGTAGGAACTCTTAAAAAGTAAACTTTGGCATATTAAAAATTTTAATGCATTTATTTGAGCAGACAAGGACTCCTGAATCCGGCAGCTCCAAACCAGTGTGGTTTGCTTATCCTCCAAAGGAAGATGAGGGGAGACAAAGCGTGAGCCGGCAAGGGCAGGGCAGAGGAAATACCTGATTGATTAAAGAGGTGCAGGAAGTGGAAAGTCTCTAGTCAGAGGTCAGAGGTGGTTTATGATTTCGGTTAAGACCATTTATGCCGGGTTGGGTTTCGGTTTGCTTCCATAGGAACCCAGGGCACTGGGGCACCTCAGTCTAATGGCCCCGCAGGTAATTATTTTAATAATACCTGAAAAGGTTTAAGAATTTTTATTCCTGTGCCTAACCTTCCTGTCATTTGTTATTAACATTCCTCATATTCCAGTTCAGGATATTCAAGTTTATATGGATTAAAATTTGCCTTGGATAGATGTTTTAAAGGCCTGTTAACCCACACTAGTTTATTAGGGGTAAAACAGGGACAGAGGCACAGGGACAGAGACTTTGGTGCTGAGTAGGGAGCTCAGTCCACCGAGAGGAGCGTGGCCCATAGGAGGTGCAGTGGGGTTGGGCAAGTTGGAGAGGGAATCCATGGGGTGCCCAGGAGCCAGAGAAAGGCCCAAGAGGCCCATGAAGGGGCGGAGGGCAGAGCTGGGCTTCCCTCAACTTTGGGGAGGGGCAGTTTCTGCCCATGGCTCCCTCCTGCTCACAGACATCTCTGTGGCGAAGATACTCTGATCAGAGACCCTCTCAGGGAAGAGCTGACTTTCTAAGTGGATGCCTACCCGGGCTTTGTTGTTTTTCTTTTTCTAAGCAGATCCTTAGCAAAGTTTTGGAATTTGTTGCATCATTGAAAAGGATCCATAGAACACTCAAATTGTTCTACATGCTAAGAGGAGTTAAATAAGTGCAAGATGCAGTTCCAAGAGGAGGCACTTGTAACTACGCGATTCTGACAGTGGGTAGGGGACGGTGCACTCGTCAGGGGCTGGAGAATCCCGATTTAACTGTGTCCTCATTGACCTGTCTGTGGGGACCACTCCTCTCTCCCTGGTTCTTGTCTTCTCATCCAAAATGTGAGATTGTTGAATGGTGTGATCTTTCTGATTTCCCTAATTCTCATTCAAAAATTCTAAAATCATTCTAGAATGATTCTAACTTCCCTTTGCTGCTTTTTTTTTTTTTGAGACAGTCTCACTCAGTTGACTGGACTGGAGTTCAGTGACATCATCATAGTTCACTGCAGCCTCAAACTCCTGGGCTCAAGTGATCCTCCACCTCAGCCTCTTGAGTAGCTAGGACTCCAGGTGCCCTGCGCCATGCCCGACTAATTTAAAAAAATTTTTTTTGTACAGACGGGTTCTCATTATATTTCCAAGGCTGGTCTTGAACTCTTGGTCTCAAGTGATGCTCCTGTCTCAGCCTCCCAGAGTGCTAGGATTACAGTCGTGAGCCACCATGCCAGGGCCCATTGCTACTTTTTATCTTCTTCTAAGTGAATGGTTCCAAAGTAAGTTACCCATGAACATTTACAATTTGATCTTCTATGCCTGTGATATATTTAGGAGTCTTTCTGTGTTATATATATCATATATGGTTAGAACAAATTTATTTTGAATGTATCCATGACCATTGAGAATGTTAGATTGTCTAGGATACATGGATGTTCATCTTCTCCATCATCTTTATTTTATAGGATGGGACCAAACATATTTTAAAATTGAATTAAAATATTATTTCTTCTTCACAGTACTTCAATTATTGTTTAAAAGGACATAGCAGAGAGAAGTGCAGAAATATTTTCTGTGACTGAAATTTATGAAGAATACAAGAATGGAATTCATTTCACAATTAAAGTAAAAAATATTTACAGTTTATAAAGGAAGAAAGGCAAGTTTTGCCTACTTGTAAACTCTAGACCCATTACCTATATTCTTATCCATACCTCCTATATGCTCAGACCCTATTGTGGTCAAAAAGGGAATTATTATGTATTTGCTATCTAAAGTTTTCTGTAGTTCCTAGAATGTGAACCTAAGACAGTTGGTGTGGGTGTTCACTGGTAAAAATTTATATGTGGTTGAATCACGCTGGTTCAGTTCACCATGCCTTTCCTAAGTGCAGATCAGCACTCTGCATAAATGCTACACTAGAATATTTACATCAGAATTTGCATGATTATCTTAGAAAGTGGAAAGATAAAAGAATGCAAAAGGCCTTACTTTGTTACTGGGTGGAGTAGATAATTTTCTGTATTGTAATGGTTTAGTGATACAAATATCACCCATCCTATAAAATGTACATTCCTGACATTAAAAATAAAAAGTACTGATTTTTGTATAATTTGTATAAATGATGGCAAATACTTTCTTGATACAGGTTTTCTAAAAAAGAAGAAATAGAATACAATTATATGTATAGCTGAACAACTTGACAATGCCAACAATTTTGCTAGGATCCCTTTTATAAAGAAGCATAAAAAATTATTTTTCCCAGAGATATATTCAAGTTTTTCTTAAACTGCAGAAGGTAATGGATATTTTCTTTTATTTTTCCTTGAGCTAATTTAAGGCTTTCTTTCTCTAAGAAGTCCATCTCAAAGAAAAATATCTTTATCTGCATTCCAGCCTTGTTTTGGCTGCAGACGTGGGCTGACTTTCTTGTTCATCCTGGGTTCCTCATCACTCACCCCATTGCCTGCTGTGGCCTTTCTCTTTGTTCTTGGGAACTTCTGAGTCAGACTCAGCTCACCATGTTCCATTCTTCATGTTATCTTCCGTACCTTATGATCTAATGCCCAACACAGTTGGACCATCCTCTGTCTCATTCTTGAATGTTAAGAATAAAAACTAATTTCCCTTTTACATTCTCCCTAGTGCTTACTTCTCATCCTCTTTGTTTCTCTTGTTCTTGTGTTCCACTCTTATTTATTTATTTCTTTTCATGAATTTTGCCTCTAGGAGGCCAGACTATTATAAACTAGTGATAGAATTAAGTTACCTTTATTTGGCCTTAGGACAGGTGAGTACATTATCATGTGGTATATGTCTACATGAATGATCATGTATCTTAACTAAAAATTTTCTACCCAGAATTTGATTATATTTTGATGAAGTATTATCATAGTGGCATACGATCCACAGATAGTGTGGAACAGCTCCAGATTGGAGGGAGGGTGTCTTTGGTTTAAGTGTCCATGATCAAGAGGCTCAAATGGCTAAAATCTAGTACCAAAGTCCACGACAGACTCCCAAATTGCTCTCAGATCTCTGTGCGGAAGGTCAGGGCACTTCCTGCCATCTTCTTCTGGTAGTCCTTGTCAAATTCTTCATTTTGGGCCACAGTAAAATAGTTCTTCCAGTCCCCAGGCATCCCTGAAACAAGGCAAAATCTCAGTGATTGCTGCAGAAGTACAGGGAGAAGTAAACACGTACTCTTAGGACCCCAACAAGAATGGGGAGAAACAGGAAGTTTGCCTCTCAAAAATTGTACCGTGGTGTTGCTGGCAAGAATGAATAACAGAACATGAAACATTAATGGGAAATCTAAGCAGGCTATGGGGACCACAGAGTCACATTTGGCATCTTAAAATATAAATCTCATCTACCTTTTCTCATAAAAGGGGAGATGGAGTGGTCCATGATGCTGGTGGGCAAAGTGGTATAGTTGGCCATTGGGTTTTGCTTCATTACATCAAAGGAGGTGTGATAGATAACTTTATTCAGAACTTCCTCTGGTATGTCTTTCTCCAGGAACTTCAATATCTTCTTAATTTCCCGCTTTGGGTCCTGTATGCGGAACAATCACACCAAACAAATCATTTTGGGTCTTCCATTAGGAAGATGTTCTATTGGGACAAACAGTGTTTAAGAGGAATGAGTTAAGGGATCAATTCAAATATATTCTACAAATATTTCTCAAGTGACTGCTAGTGCAAGGCACTGTACTGTCCCAAATGCGGTAGCGACACAAAGATGAGGGCTGTCCCTGCCCTCAAGAGGCTTCCCCTGCAAGAAGAGAATGAAAAACATAAACACAACTCCTGCCTGAGGAAGCACATACAGAGAGGGTGCCAGGAGATCTGGTGGGAAGGGGCAGTGATATCCCCTGGGTAGGTCAGGGAAGGCTGTGTGAAGAAGGAACAATGTCGGTGGTGAAGCACAGTCTGACTAGCTCTAGTATTTGCCATCATACAAGAGATAGCAAAGAGTCTATGAGTTTAACAGGTCACTAAAGGATAAATAAGAGAAATCTCAAGTTGACCCAGGAATGTGAATCCTTATTTCTTAGTTCTTTCTTATCAAAGAGATGCAGAAAGAGAAGAAGCCATAGATTTTGATTAAATTTCTTAGCATAGGCATAGGAGGTATTTCTATAATTATAGGACAATAATCCACTGGGTTATAAGAGTGAATTTGTGATACCACTCATACACAATGACATGAAATGCAGAAATCAGTCCACTGTCCTAATATATGGGATGAATCAGACCAATGTTTATATGGATTAGACTTTGGTTTGTGATGTGGATTGAGGTGTGGAAGAGGAAGAAAAATCTAAATTTCTTGAATACAAGGATGTACACTATTCAAATATGATTGTGTAAATCTTTACAATAATCTCACAAGATAGGCATGATACCATTTTGTAGGTAAAGAAACATGGCTTACAAGTGTCAGGATCCAACAGGTTGATTTGACTGTAAAGCATGTGCTATTTCCTGAGGAAAAGGGGTGTCCTGGAAACTGAACTGAAGCAGGGAAAATTGAGAAGACCAAAAAAGTACTTAGAGCTTCTGACGGTGAAACTGAGATGGAAATAATGTCATGAATGTTTTTCTGTGGGCAAGCCCATGCACCAGCATTCCAACTGGGGTTTGTTGCATCTGAGAATATGGGAGGATCTCATGGAGACAACAGTGCCCTCACCTCCTTCATGTCCTCATAGAATAGGTAGAGAATGCGGTGCTGGTCTTTGGCATCCCACCATCCCTTTACGTGGTCATACCAGGAACCCCACAGCACTGAGAGGAAGGAGAGAGATGGGATGTCAATGTCAACTTGAAACTTATAAAATGAGCATGAATGTTGTCAATAAAAGAAGACATTTAATAATTGCAACCAGAAGACAAAGACCCTAGGAAAAATTCTTATTTGCAGAAGACAGAGATTTTTAAAAGAAAATTTAGGGAGATGATAAAAAATATCCTGTATTTCTTGGTTTATATTTCCATGCTTGAACTTATTACTCCATGAGAGATTGTCTTGTGGCCAGGAATTCAACATCTTTATTTTTCTTGCATTATTGCTTAATACATAAATCAATGTTTCTTAACTGGCTGATTTTGAAAAGAAGCCTTTTACTCTGAAAAATCTATAATTACCAGATATTTGGGCACCTTCATTCCCTGCAATGGTAAATGGGAGGAAGTGAGGCGCACTGGGTATCTTCTGACGGTCCTGCCATATCCACCCTCCATCCACTTCCCCCTGCTCAGTGCCCAGTGAGCTGACCTGGGTGGACTGTGTCAGTGGGCTCCTTTGCCCTCAGGCTTATAGCTGGACTTTGCCAGCAAGAAGTATTGGTTTTCTTTCTTTCTTTTTTTTTTTTTTTTGAGACAAAGTCTCACTTTATTGCCCAGGCTAGAGTGAGTGCCATGGCGTCAGCCTAGCTCACAGCAACCTCAAACTCCTGGGCTCAAGCGATCCTCCTGCCTCAGCCTCCCGAGTAGCTGGGACTACAGGCATGTGCCACCATGCCTTGCTAATTTTTTCTATATATATTAGTTGGCCAATTAATTTCTTTCTATTTATAGTAGAGATGGGGTCTCGCTCTTGCTCAGGCTGGTCTCGAACTCCTGAGCTCAAAGGATCCGCCCACCTCGGCCTCCCAGAGAGCTAGGATTACAGGCTTGAGCCACCGCGCCCGGCCAGCAAGAAGTATTGGAAGGCTTGTAGAGGCAGAAGGAGAAGGAGGACATTGTATTTATTTCCTTGATGCTCTTCCTGTTGGCTCACTGTGGCTTATTGCTCCCCTGACCAAAGTCTTCAGCTCCTGTCAAGGGGTCCTCTCCTGCCTCTGAGGAGCACAGTTCCCCTGCTGGTACTCTCCCCAGAAAATTGCACTAGCCCTTGTTGGTTTCCTTAAACTCTGCCCTATTTGTAAATAGTGTCTTTGTTAAAGTCTCCCTAGATGACCCAGCTTGAGTGTGTCATCTACTTCCTCACAAGACCTTGATGAATGCAACGATTCAATGAAATCATCTTCCTTTCTGATGTTGCAAATGAATGAATAAGGAAATACAAACCCACAGTTTTCCTTTCACTTACCTTTTCCAGCTTTGAATGTCTCAACATATTCCTCCCACGTACCAGGGTCAGGCAACATTTTATTCATTCTTGAGAAATGGTAGTAGGACACTAGGCAATCCTTGGCATTTCTAGCCACATAGATAATCTAGAATCAGCCGGCAAGATGAGTGAGAGGCAGAGGGAAAGCAAGTCAGAAAAATATTATTCAGTGATGAGGACCATGATATTAGCAAGCCTGTTTGTAGAATCTTATACTATCCCACTTGAGTAATTGGACATCATGCATTTTCTATGATTAAGGTGACCATCTCTTCCCATTTGTCCAGGCACAGTTCCAATTTACTAAGCTGAGGTCTTAGTCTTAGCATGATTATTAACAGTACCTCACCCTTTTTCTTCCATAAAAGTGTCTTGGTTTGCATGATACAGACTACAGCCATCCTAAGTATGATATTTCTGGAGGTTAAGGTGGCTACTCATGGTGTGTTAGTCCATTCAGGCTGTTATAACAAAATGCCATAGACTGGGGGGCTTATAAACAACAGAAATTTATTTCTCACAGTTCTAGAGGTTGTAGAGTCCCAGACAAAGGTGCTGGTGGATTCTTTGTCTGGTGAGGATCTGCTTCCTCATAGATAGCCATGTTTTATAACGGCACTAATCCCATTCATGAGGGCTCTACCCCTGTGACCTAATCACCTCCCGAAGGCCTAACCTACCCTAACCTACCACTATCCCCTTGGGGTTAGGATTTCAACATATAGATTTTGGGGCTACACACTCAGACCGTAGCACATGGTATTTTACAGTGCATAAAGAAGGCCCTCCTCACTGGCTTTCGCTAAGCAAGGCATAGGATGGGAGGAGCTAAAGCAGTTAGCCATCCATCCTAATTTCTGCAAGATGAATCCTAGCATTATAGATGAATGCTCATTCTCAATTTTCCATTGCTAATAACATTGAAGGAGCCCTGAGGGCAGTGCCTAGCCCCCTTTGGAGCTGCTGGTGATGATGTATTCCCATAGGAAGGGCAGTGGTGTGGTCTGGTGGGGGAGAGCTGACCTCTTGGCTTCTTGTCCTATTGTCCCCTGCCTCCCTCACCACCTTGGTTCCCATTCCAGCTGCTGTCTGCTTTCTCTGCAGGGTTGGGGAGGAAGAGCCCAGCAGTGGTTTCTCAAATGTCTGTGCCCTGTGTCTCACTTACTCAACAGAACTTCTATGTGCATCCAACACAGCCAATCACCCAGTCCAATTTTGTCTTAGCAAATTGTCCCAGGCTCTCACATTCCCAACTGTGTTCCTTCATTGCTCTCTCAGATAAACACAGTCCCAGCATGACTCTCTTTCTCTGCCCCCTTTCTTATTGCTGAATTTCTAGCCAATATTCATAAAGCATTTAGGAAACCAAAAAGAATTATGCAACTGCAAAGTCTTATTATGCAAATATGTTTTGTGTAATATTAAATATTTCTTAATGCTTATGTTGGTTATTGCCTTCAAGGCTTGAGGAACTGCAAACAGGGCAAGCCCTGAGCTAAACAGGGAACATATTCACCCCCAATATACTTTGAGAGTGGAGTTAGTTCAATGTCAAATAAAATTTGAGAGTCTATTGGTCCATCTGTATTGGTTTCCCACTGCTGCTGCAAAATATGACCACAACTGTAATGGCTTTAAACAACACAGACTCATTCTTTCACAGCTGTGGAGGCCAGGTTTCACAGCGCTGATGTCAACATGTCAGCAGGGCAGGCTCCTTCTGTTGGCTACAGCACAGAATTCATTTTCCTGTGTTAGCACATGGAGGCCACCTACATTCAGTGTTTCTTGACCCTTTCTTTGAATAATTCCAACCTCTGGCTTCAATGGTCAGATCTACTCCCTTCTTTGATCTGCTTGCTTCTCTCTTACAAAGGCACTTGTGATGATATTTAGGGCTCAGATGACCCAGGATAATCTTCCCATCTCAAGATCCTTGACTTAGTCACATCTGCAAAGTCCATTTTGCAATATATGGTAACAATCCCAGCTTCTGGTGATTAGGATGTAGATTATCTTTGGGTGAATGTTATTCATCCTTCCACACCCTCCTAACATGAAAAGCCTAGACTAATCTGTCTAAAGTCGTTTCCTACTCAAATAATCCACAATTCTAAATGGATAAAGGGAAGTGCTGCAATTGAGATTTTTATGTTACTTGGAAGGCTGAAGCTTTGCTCAGGGCTGCACTGCATCTGAGTCTCCAGCCCTCCTTCCTAGACTCTCCTTCATAGGAATCAGAAAGTACATCATAGTCTTACGGCTCTCCATACTCCTTCGTTTTGCTCCATTTTTCCCCTCACACATCTTCCCCCAGATAGATCTCTTTCATATCTAACTCTGCTTTGACAAATGCTTTTCAGAGGACCCAAACTAAGACACCAGCCTTCCTTAGGAACTACCTGCTTTGTTTCATTGATTACCCTCTCTGAATAAGGCTTAGTTGGTATAAAATCAGAATGGTTTTGTCTGAAAACTTACCAATGTGTATCCAGAAATAATATTTTGAAGAACAGAGTGTGTGGGAATGTGGAGTAATACCACCATTTGCCCTATAGCTCCACTGGTCATTTATCTTCTAATACCTTTGATTGTTTCTACTTAGATGGAGACATTTGGCCATAATGATCAAAACTGGGTTTGAAGAGTTGACTGTTCTTACCTTTGAATTTTCTTTCCAGAAGGAAGGTGGTAGCATCTGAACAGGCAGATGAGTCTTCAAAGTTCTAGGAGAAGGCATGTTGTTAGCTAGATCCAGACCTGGGAAATAAGGCCACACCATTCAGCCAAACATTTTCCATCAGGTACATGGATTCAATATTATTGCTGTGTCAATCATCTGGAATCAGATTGACCAAACAATTGGCCTTTTGCCTAAAATAACGGTTTTCATGTCTCTATTTTCCTCCTGATGACAACTTTACTGTTCATTCTGGTATAGGGAAGCACTAATGAGATATTGCATACTATGGAGGCAACATTATTCCCCTTTGCCTGTTGAGTATTGGTGTGTACTCGTGTAGGTAAATAAATATGCTTTGGAAGGTTTGAGATTGGTGAGAACTATGACCCCAACAAACCATTGAATATTTTGTCCTTTGGGTTTTTCTATTATTGCAATAAGAAGTAGAAGAAATGCAGATGAAGAGCAGACATCCCTTTGAAGGGAAGGAGGTTACTGAGCCAGTTCTGTAGCTCTAGCATCTCTGTCTACAGAGTTTCAGCTTTTCTTTCAACTTTTACTGTCAAGGCCAACAATCACAAAAGCCACCAGTCATGTGCCAGTATGGCATGTATTTTTTGATGAAAAACTGAGCCTTATAGTGATCAAGTCATTTTTCCAAGTTAATTAATGTGAGAACCAGGATTAGTAATCAGTCAGTATGTGGGTATGGGGAGTCATAGAGAGGAGGCTTTATGAAAAACTATAGAGAGGCAAGGAATATCTAGATAAAGCAAGACAAAATAATTCCTGGAAATAGAAAGCTCAATGCTAAATGCTAAAATACTGAATATAGGCTGGATTTGATCAAGCACTGAATCAAGCTTAGGGAAGGGTCTTACAAGTAAGGCAGAAGCGGCAGCCTTGAAGAACATAGCTTCAGATAGGGAATCAGATGTATAGAAAAGGGCAGTTCTCCCTGGAGACAGGGCAATGAAAACAAAGAAGAAATTTAGATAGAGAAAATTAGAGATCCTGAAGAAATGAAAGAAAAATAGAGCATTGCCAGTCTTCCTCTTCCCCTGCCCACCAGTAACTATAACACAACACTTTAAACTAAATTAAATATTGTAAAAAATATCTGGGAATAGTAAAAAATAATCTTAAATCAGATATAAAAACTAAGAATGGACATGGACTAAATGAATAAAGAAATGAATAAAGATTTAATTGGACTAAAGAAAGAAATACAAGAAAAAATACAAGATAACATAGGAAATGCAGATTAATTTATAAGGTAGGCAAGGGAGAATAGATTTGTATAAAAATTTAAGAAAGGCAATTTTTATTAGTTTCAGTTTTGCTACTCATTGTTGGTCTGCTCAGGATTTTGTTTCTTCCTGATTTAAGTTTGGAAGGTGTTTGTTTCCAAAAATTTATCCATTTCCTCTAGGTTTTCTAGTTTGCATGTTCAGAGGTTTTCAGTGTAGTCAAAGATGATGTTTTGCATTTCTGTGGTATCTGTTGTAATGTCTTCTTTTTCATTTCTAATTGAATTTATTTGAGTCCTTTTTCTTTTATTTCTTGTTAATGTAGTTAGTGATCTATCAATTTTGTTTGTATATCAAAGAAGCAACTTTTTATTCATTGATCCTTTGTACTTTTTTTTTGTTTTGTTTCCATTTTGTTTAGTTTGTCTATGAGATTTGTTAATTTCTTTTCTTTCTTTCTTTTTTTTTTTGAGACAGAGTCTCGCTTTGTTGCCCAGGCTAGAGTGAGTGCCATGGCGTCAGCCTAGCTCACAGCAACCTCAATCTCCTGGGCTCAAGTGATCCTCCTGCCTCAGCCTTCCGAGTAGCTGGGACTATAGGCATGTGCCACCATGCCTGGCTAATTGTTTCTCTCTATTAGTTGGCCATTTAGTTTCTTTCTATTTATAGTAGAGATGGGGTCTCACTCTTGCTCAGGCTGGTTTTGAACTCCTGACCTTGAGCAATCCACCTGCCTTGGCCTCCCAGAGTGCTAGAATTACAGGTGTGAGCCACCACGCCTGGCCTGTTAATTTCTTTTCTACTGACACCTTTGGGTTTGGTTTGTTCTTTTTCTAGTTTCTTGTGGTGTGACATTAAGTTGTTTATTTGTGATCTTTCTGTCTTCTTGATGTAAAGCTTTAAGGCTAAGAAGTTCTCCCTTAGCATTGCTTTCACTATAACTCATAGATTTTGGAAGCTGGTGTCATCGTTTTTGTATAGCTTGAAAAATATTTTGATTTTTATCTTAATTATGTCATTGACCCAAGGATTGTTTAGCAGCAGTGTGTTTAACTTCCATGACTTTGTGTAGTTTCGAGAGTTCATTTTGTAATTGATTTCTAGTTTTATTATACTGTGTTCTGAGAAGATACACGGTATAATTATGATTTTTCTGAATTTGCTGAGACTTGTTTTGTGGCTTAACGTATAATCTATCTTGGAAAACATCCCATGTGCTGATGAGTGGAATGTATATTCTGTAGTTTTGGGGTAGAATATCCATTAGGTTCATTTATTCTTCTATCCTATTTAATTCTGGTGTTTCTTTGCTGATGTTCTGCCTTGATGATTTGTCAGTTCTGTAAGTGGAATGTTGAAGTCCTTGACAGTTATGATACTGTTGTTTATTTCCCTGCTTAGATCTAGTAGAATGAATCTAGTAAGCCCAGTGTTAGGTCCATATATATTTAGGATTATTATATCTTCTTGCCGAATTGCTCCCTTTATCATGGTATAATGACCATTTTTGTATTTTTTTATCATTATTGATTTAGAGTCTATTTTATCTGATATGAGAATAGCTACTCCTGCTTGCTTTTGGTTTCCATTTGTATGAATATTTTTTCCATCCCTTTACCTTGAGTCTATGAGAATCCCTAAGAGTTAGATGGGTTTCCTGGAGATAGCATATACTTGGATTATGTTTTTTCATCCATTTAGCCAATCTATGTCTTTTAAGTGGAGCATTAAGACTATTTACATTCAATGTTAGTATTGATATGTGAGATATTGCTCTGTCCATCCTGTTGAAAAATACATGGTTGCTTTATTTTCTTCCTTGTGTTACTGTTTTATAAGAGCTATGAGCTTTAACTTTTGGGTGTTTTTACACTAGTTGGTATCAATTGTTTTGTTCCATGTGTAGAGGACTTTTAAGCATTTTCTGTATGGCAGGTCTAGTGATGACCTTGGTGTTTGCTCACCTGGGAAGATTGTATTTCTCCTTAACTTGTGAAACTTAATTTTGCAGGATATAGAATTATTGGCTGATAGTTGTTCTATATAAGAAGACTAAAAGTGGGACCCCAATACCTTCTGGATTGTAAGGTCTCTGGTGAGAAGCCTGATGTTACTCTGATGGGTTTTCCTTTCTAAGTAACTTGTTGCTTTTGTCTTGAAGATTGTAGGATTTTCTCATTCACTTGGATTTTGGCCAGACTGATGACTATATGCCTGGTGATGTCCTATTTGCTATGAATCTTCCAGGTATTCAATGATCATCTTGAATCTGGACATCTAAATCTCTAGCAATATCAGGGAGGTTTTTCTCAATTATATCCTTAAATAGGTTTTCCATGCTTTTTCTTCTCCTCCTTCAGGGATACCTATGATTTTTATATGAGTTCATTGTGCATAGTCCCATATTTCTCCATGTGATTGCACATTCTTCTTCTTTTTTGTAAATTTTTTACTGTCAGGTTAATTCAAAAGTCTTGTCATCAAGTACTGAAATTCTTTCATTTGCTTGGCCTAGAATATTGAGAAAACTTTCTCTTGTATTTGGAAATCCTCCAAATAACTCTTTCATTTCTTTAAGTTCTATTGTATCTTTTCTTATGTTATTTATACCTTAAGTTAATTTTTCATTCATATTTACAGCCAAATTTTACCAGACCTACAAAGAAGAAATGGCTCCTATTCTACTGAACCTGGTCCATAACATCAAGAAGGAGGGAATCCTCCCTAACTCATTCTACAAAGTCAGTATCACCTTGAAACCAAATCCAGGAAAGGACATAACAAAAAAAGAAAACTACAGACCAATGGACCTTATGAATACAGATGCAAAAATCCCCTCCAAAAAGGAGCAAAATGATTTCAAAAGCACATCAAAAAGATAATTCATCATGATTAAATAGGTTTGATTCCAGGGATGCAAGGATGGTTCAATACACACAAATCAATAAATATGATTTGCCACATAAACAGAAGTTAAATAAAGTCCATATGATCATCTTAATAGATGCAAGAAAATAATTCAGTAAAATCTAGCACCTACATGACAATAATCCTCAACAAACTAGGCATAGAAGGAACATACCTCAACATAATACAGGCCATATATGACGAACCCACAGCTAACATCATACTAGATGGGAAAAAGCTGAAAGTTTTTCCTCTAAGAACTGGAACAAGACAAGGATACCCACTTTCACCACTCCTATTCAACGTAGTATCAGAAGTCCCAGCCAGAGCAATCAGAAAAACAAAAGAAATAAAAGGCATCCACACTGGAAAAGAGTAAGTTGAATTGTTCTTCTTTGCTGATTATATGATCTTATACTTAGAGAAGCCCAAAGACTCCACCAATAAACTCCTAAAACTGAGAAATAAATTCAGTAATGTTGTAGAATATAAAATCAACATGCAAAAAACATCAGTAGCATTTCAATAAACTAATAGTGAACTAGCTGAGAAATCAAGAAGGCAATCCCATTTATAAAAGCTACAAACAAAAATAGAATACTTAGGAATAAACTTAGCCAAGGAGATAAAAGATGTCTGCAAGGAAAAATCCAAAACAATGATGAAAGAAATTGAAGAGGACACAGACAAATGGAAAGAAATCTCATGCTCATGGATTGGAAGAAATAATATTGTTAAAAAAAATGATGATACTTCCCAAAGCAATCTACAGATTCAGTGTAATCCCAATCAAAATACTAATGTCTTTTTTTCACAGAATTATAAAAAACAATCCTAAAACATAAAAAATAGAACATCAGTAGCTTTCATAAAGTTGGAATTTTACAAACAATATTCTCTTATCACAATGGCAATAAAACTAGAAATAAAACACAAAGCCAAAATTTAAAAATCACTTCCATCTGGAAATTAAAAACATCTACTAAACATTTCTGGCATAAAATCACAAAAAGTCTAAAAGATATGGCTAAAAGGAAATGTAATGAAAACACTATATATTAAAAACAAATACATGTAACACAGCGACCATACAAAAATTTATAGCCCTAAACAAATAATGAATAAAAATAAGTGAATTAAATTCCCAACTCAAAAAGCATTCAACTAAATCCAGCACTGATTTATGATTAAAAACTCTGAGAAAATGAGGAATAGAAGGTAACTTTTTTGGTCTATAAAGGGTATCTAAAAAATTGTACAGCTAGCATCATACTTAATGGTGAAAGACTACATGCTTTTCCACTGAGATCAGTAACAAGCAAAGATGTTTTCTATTCAGCATTGCACTAGAGGTTCTAGACAGTGCAATAAGGCAAGAAAAAGAAATAATAGACATTAAGAGAAGGCAAAAATAATTAAATTTTTGTTATTTACAGAAGACATGATTGTTTAAAAAATCAGTAGAATGTACAAAAAAATCTACTAGAACTATTAATAATAACTCAGTTGTAGGATATATAGTCAAAGACAAAAGTCAATTATATTTCAATATATTAGCAACAAATAATTAAAAATTAAAATATGAAAATGCCATTTATAATACCATAAAATAAAAAATACTTAGGGTTAAATTTAACTAAAGATATGCCAGACTTAATATGAAAGCTACAAAGTATTGCTTAGGGAAATTTCAAAAGGTCTAAATAATTGGAGCAATAAACTACTTTCATACTCTAGAAAACTCAATTTTGTCAGGGTTTAATTATTCCTAAATAGATCTATAGATCAAATGCAATCCCATATAAGCAGGTTTTTGTTTGTTTGCTTGTTTGTTTTGGTAGAAACTAACAACTTGATTGTAGAATTTATATGGAAACATAAAGATCCTAGAGTAGCTAAAGTAAAAATAAGAAAAAACTGGGAGGACTTATATTATGTACTATACTACCTAATCTCAAAACTTATTATAAAACTACAGTAATCAGAATGGCATAAAGATAGATACATAATGGAAAGAAACAGAATAGAAAATACGGAATTATACCCACACATACATGGTCAATTGATTTTGGCAAAAGGGTCAAGGCAATTCAATGTGAAAAAAGATAAACTTTTCAACAAGTTTTGCTGGAATAATCAGCTCAATCAATAATAGGTTTTCTATACATATTAGATATTATTTTACAAATGAAGAAATTTTAAGTTTTAAGTTTAAGTTAATAACTTATTAAATATTAAGTTTAAGCTTAATAACTTGCTCAAGGTCATCTAGATGAGAATTCAAGCCTCCATTTAAAGCTGGCCTGTTTGCTTTTTTTTTTTTTTTTTTTTTTGAGACGGAGTCTCACTCTGTTGCCCGGGCTAGGGTGCCGTGGCATCAGCTTAGCTCACAGCAACTTCACACTCCTGGGCTCAAGCAATCCTTCTGCCTCAGCCTCCCAAGTAGCTGGGACTACAGGCGCGCGCCACCATGGACGGCTAATTTTTTCTATATACGTTTAGTTGGCCAATTAATTTCTTTCTATTTTTCAGTAGAGACGGGGTCTCACTCTTGCTCAGGCTGGTTTTGAACTCTTGACGTTGAGCGATCCGCCCGCCTTGGCCTCCCAGGGCCTGTTCGATTTTAAAGACTATGCGTTCTCACGACAGGGTTGTGTCCCATTGCAAAAGCTACTATTTGTTACTATTCGCTTTATAAAAACATGTCCTTTATTTTCAACTTGATTGCAAACTCTTCAAGGGTGTTATGCCATGCATTTCTAAGAATATTTGGTGAGAACCAGGATAATCATTTGTTGGTAAGGATAATGTGTATAATTTAGCTTGGTTCTCTGGTAGACAGGTTAGAGATAAAATGTATTTGAAGATAGGACTACATGAGCAGGTAGCACAATTATACAGGAATGTGGCTTTTAATCACTGGACATGGTGTGTCCCCTGTCCTCTTTCACTGTGTGATACATCACAAACCCTCAACCAGCAGTAGGGAGTGTGCTGTCTGATGCTGCCAAATCATACATTTTAGGAAAGGAATTCGGGAATCTTTTTTTTACCCAAATTTTGACCTAAAATCCCATCCTTTGAAACTCCATCCCAGTTCTATCTGGAACTAATTTCTAAAAGGCAGATTGTAGGAATGATTTTCCCTGCAAGTGAAAACTGACCCGGTGCAGTGGTTACAAACTTACCTGAGTTGAGGGGTGGGGGCAGAGTCCACTCGATGAAAGGATGCCGGTCAAAGGTGTTGGCCCGCTGGCACTTCTGCAAATCCCCATCATTCTGGATCATGTCCACAATCTCCTGTGTCCAGGTTGTGCCTAGAAGTATTAGTTATTCTCTATTCCAGCCAGTCGTGGTACAATTTAATTCTATTTTGTTGATTATTCATGTATTCAGTTAAATTCTCATTTACTAGGTGTTAAGCAGAATCAGCTCACTTGTCCACTCCTTTTCCTGCTACCCAGCATGGGTGGGGCTTCTGCCTGACACCTAGGGTGGGTGGGGCTTCCACATGCCACCCAGGGTGGGCAGGGCTATGCCAGACACCCAGAGTGGGCAAGGCTGCTGTGTGCCAGCCAATATGGGCAGGGCCGCCCTTCTGAGCTTCAGTGGTCCTCTGTGCTCCTTGTGATGGTCTGCTTACATACCTGCTTTCTTTCGAGACCAAGAGCTCAACAGAGGTAGAAACTCATCCTTTTGTTCTCTTTATCCCCAGTACCTAGCACAGGGCTTTGCACCTAATGTAGCTTGATTGAATGAATATTGAATCAGATGAAAGTAGGGAGATATAAAGATGAATTAGCCATGTATCTGCTCTAACAAGCTTTCAATTTTGAGGGAGGAGATAAGATGTGACAGAGACTGCTTCTTGTATAGCTACTGTCCATTCCTCCCTTCTCTTTCAAATTAATAGATTTGAAAGAGATTTTTAACTGGGCATGTAGCCTCTTTGCTCAAAGGCTACATTTTCTAGTGTTTCTTACAGCTAAATGTGGCCACATCACTAAATTCTGGGAACTTTTTAAAGGGAGGGAACATACCCTTATTTCTTTCTTCCTACCTCCTTGCTGATATATATATGGCCTTCTCACTTCAATCATTTCACTTATTCATTTATTCCTTTAATTTCAAGATATTAAGGGGGTACAAATGTTTTTGTTACATGGATACCTTGTATAATGCTTGGGGATGTTAGTGTGGCCATCACCAGCACAGTGTTCACTGTACTCAATAAGTAAGTTTTTACCCCTCACTCCATCCCATCCTACCCTCTTCTTGGATTCCAGTGACATTTACATCTCCTTGTGCCCATGTATGCTCATTGTTTAGCTCCCAATTATTAGAGAGTTTGTGTGGTGTTTGTCTATTCTTGAGCTACATAGCTTAGGATAACGCTCTCCAGTTCCATCCACAGTGCTGCAAAAGACATTATATCAGTGCTTTTTATGACTGAATAGTACCCCATGGTATATCTATACCATATTTTCTTAATCCACTTGTGAATTAGCTGGGCGTGGTGACCCACACCTGCAATCCTACCACTTTGGGAGACTGAGGTGGGAAGATCAGTTGAGGCTGGGACTTTGAGACCAGCCTAAGCAACATGAAAAGACCTTGTCTCTACAAAAAATAGAAAAATTAGCCCATTGTGGTGACATGTGCCTATATTCCCAGCTAATTGGGAGGCTGGGGCAGGAGGATCACTTGAGCCTAGGAGTTTGAGGTTATAGTGAGCTGTGATCATGCTACTGCACTCTAGCCTGGGCAACAGAGAGAGACCCTATATCAAAAAAATAAACAAATAAAAAACCAAAACTTGCTGCTGTTTGAAATATGCATGTGATGTGAGCAGGCACATTGCATGGAGCATATTATCCAAAGCCACACCTGAAGATGGAGGGGCAAAAAGTTAGAAGGAGCCAGGGTTGCTGATAACCAGTGTAGCCACTGTTTTAGCCCTGGGCTACTGACCTTCAGACTGCTTTTTCTTTTGTGTTATTTTGGATTTTCTAACACTTGTAGCTAAATTGACTCCCAACGGACACAGAAGAGGAGTGTAAACGGACATGTGGGCAGGAAAAAGTTGGACTGTGGTGGAGAGAGTTAATTGTCCACCAAATATCCATTTTCCTCTTTACTAGTTTTGGCGTCTCTGTGGCTTGCAGCCACGCCTGGTAGTAACTGATACATGAGACATATGCCCAGATAACTGAAAGATATTAATAATAGTTTAAAGGAAGGGCTATAGAGGTGTGCAAAGTGCCATAGGGGTTCAGAAAGTGAGGGCTGACACTGAGAAGGGGTCGGGAAGGCTCAGGTGAGGAGAGGGCTGGTAGCTTTGAAATGAAGAGTGGAAGAGTGCCTGAAATTATAAAAACAGATAATGTAGGGGGATTATAAGTCATCATCAGTCTTCCCTGGTGGGGACGTTCCCTGTTCTTCTATCCTGCACAAGCCTGGAACACCTTTGCCCATTTCAACCCTTACTTTCCCCACAAACTCACCATTTTATAAAGTTTTGGTAAATGTCACCTCCCTTTTCCCAGATCCTTACCTGCGTACTCACATAGGTTGTGGACCCAATTGTGCCAACCCTTTTTAAATTGAGGTGAAAGTGTTCAGTTCTACATCTGCCTCCTCCACTAGGAGGAGCTTCTTCGAGGCAAGGACTGTGGTTAATTTCAGGAGAGCTCAGTGGGTGAGAACAGAGACTGGCTGGGTTGCCAAAATTTACTGTAAGAACTTCTATGCTGTTTGTAAGATTCTGTGCTCTTTAAATAATTTTGTAATTCATTCATTCCTTTGGGGACTTGGGATTCTGTCCACCTCTTTCTCTATCAGGGATCCAAATAAATGGAGGATCTTGGATCCCAGGGAATTGGAGCACAGGAGCAAGTCTGGTTTTCATTTTTCCCAGGGGCCAGCCCTGGTGAAACCCTATGTATTTTAAATTAGGAGGCTCACTTTGGGTGCCAGCGTTCTGCTAAATCTGTCTTCACTGCCATTTCTTCATACCTACCTGCCTTTGCATAAGTTGCAATGAGGAGATCGTCAGGTTTTGCTTGGAAATTCCAGATTTTTTCCCAATTATCACTTATCATCTTGGTCATGAGGATTCCATTCACTTCTTTGGTTTCCGGTTGTAGGTGTTTTTCTTCCAGCTGGAGATCTTTGATGTTCTCCAAAGACATCTTACTATGTGGAATGGAGAGGTTTTTCAGAGAAAGGTATGTGTGTCATTTCTAATAGAACAGTCCTTTTTAAAAAATATTCTCTGAGTTGGGAGCAATATATGGTTACATTATTCTGCTTCATGCTAAGTCAGAGACATCAAAACGATCGGAGGCTGAACATTGCAAAAGCTTTGTTTCAGGGTGTAGAGATGATAAAGAAATAAATGCAACTCTGATGGAGATGAACACCAGGGAGGACAACAAATCTGGGAGATGTGTTAGCCAAGGGCTGCTTGATTTTTGGCTCATCAGAGATGTTTGCCTGAGGCCTGGGGGTCAGGAAGAGGCAGCCTTGTGGAGCGCAGGAGCAGAGGGGCCACTGAGTTCACAGACTCCTGTCCTATTTGAGCAACAAAGGGCAGGCCCAAATGGAGTCGGCACAGAACAGGTGAGGCTTAATTAAACGCATGGAGCGTTTCCCTATTGGACAATGGGCATCAGCAGGTCTCAACCTGGCAGTCTGGGTTACACAGAAATCTCTCTGGACGCCGCCTACAACTCCAGATCTCAGAACCTGACCCAAATCTCAGGTGAAGAGCAATCCACCAAGTGAGGAGAAACCTCAATTTGCTTGGGGGAGTAACCCCCACTGGCTTGGGATGTGTTCTTCTTTTGCATGGTACATCACTTTGTTTAAGTCTACTGAAATCTTGAAGTTAAATTCATTATAGAAATGTTACAAGATAAATCAAACCATAGCATCACTATTTTTGTTGTAAGTTTAAGAATAATTTTGGCATGTTTAGTAAGTGCTTATTATGTAGATAAAAAATTGGCACTTCAGAATATCTAACAGATGAACTTTTAAGTTGGAAGCTAATATATTATGGAGTAATTTAATATTATTCTTGGGATTTCAGGTTGAAAGTTCAGACAGTTTTACCAAGTTTGAAAATATTTAAGAGAATTTAAGAGTTAGCATATTCATAAGCTCAATTTACTAGATTTGTAAGATTTATTGCAGTAGGATTTTTTTCTTTTTGTTGTTGTTAGACGACTGAAGTACTAAGAAAACAGAAGAACAGATTAAATTAGGTGCAATTTAAAATACTTATGTAAATTTTACTATCTAGGTTTACAAATTTTACTATCTAGGTTTTCCTTATGGAAAACATTGACCCATATTTCCCCGATACTCTGAGGCCTAGTGAGAGGGCTTGAGGTGGAAGAAGGACACTGGGCTGGCCTCGGGAGATTCTGTTCTAGCCTTGATTCTGAATTTTGCTTCCTTCAGCTTTCAAATGAGAGGGTCACCCTGTCATTCTCTTCCCTGTGACTTAATAATTGCATATCTAATACAGTGTTTTCTTTAGCTCAAAGTTGGATAGAATCATGGCCGCTCCATTTATAGGAGATGTTTGCTTTCTGAGGCCTCTTCTCTCAGTCACAGCGGTTAGAGTGATTGCCCAGCACACGAAGCTGTGCCTCGACAGTGTGTGATCTGCGCCTTGCCGGCCCCTTGCTGTCCCCCGCCTTGGGGCTTTCCATGCAGGCAGGACACACCACACCCAGGACCAAGTCTTTCTTCTAGTCTAAGGGTATCAGCCTTAGTTTCCATTCTTTAAGGTCAGTTGTTGACAGGCAGCTGCAGATACTCAGGACACTTGGGAAGCCGCTGTCACCCCTGGGAGGACTGGGTGCATGTGGCTCCTGAGGGGATGGGCTCTGGGCCCCGCCTTCCTGCCCATTTGACCTGAAAAGGTTCGCTTTTACCTGTCTTCTATTTTGGGCATCCATGTATGTATTATTTCTAACAGAGGGTTCTGGAATTAATAAAACAAGCGTGACAACCACCTTTTGAGGACACTGCTCTCCCTTTCTAATGTGAAGACAAGTAGTCCATGCTAACAGAGTTAAAGTCCTTAAGGTGATAGGAGATGAAACATATCATGGGTAGGGGAAGGAACAGCTGGAGGTGCATCCTGAAGTAGCCTGAGGCAAAAGAGAAATTTTTGGAAATTTTCTGCCATCACTCCCCTGCCCTGTCCTGTGTTTTCCCCACCTTGGACTTAACTTCTGTTTCCTGAATAGCCCTAGACCTTTCATGACCCTGGTTTGTGTACCTATGCCCATGCCCTTGGGCGATCAATCTTCAATTCATTCTTCAAGACACTCTAAAATACAACTTCACTGAGCTTTGGCCATATATCTTTCAATGCAAAGTTGATCACCCCATGACATCTTTATTTCCACTTTCAACACTGTGTTCTTGAAGGGCAGGGATTAAGTCATTCATGTATCTCCAAAGAAATCAAATAGATGTGATCTGTTTCACGAAGTTAGCACAGAGTATATAAAGAGCTTATCCTACAAACTGGGAAGCATACACATATTACCTGTTCACCACCTTTAGCCCAACCTATACTTCTTTGCAGTGTTTTATGAATGGAACTAAGCATAGCCCCTGTGACCAGAAATATGACCAGTAGATCCCCATTTCCAGATCCCCGTAATTCCTGTAACCCAGGCCTAACACCTCCAGTGCTGCATTGGGGGGATGGAGAGCTGCTGTTGAATGCTGTTGCCAGGGACTATCATTGCTTCTGTGTGTGCTCAAAGGAATATATTTCATCTTGGCATCTGAACAGGGAGCAGCCCTCTCAGCAAATTCCCCTGCAATCCCACAGGACTGAAAAGAATAGAGCAATAGGCACAATAATGGCTTCCAAAGATGTCCACATTCTAATCCCTAGGGCCTGTGACTATGTCACCTTATGTGGCAAAAGGGACTTTGGAGATGTGATTAAGCTAAGGATCCCCAAATGGGGAGATTATACTGGATTATCTGAGTGGGCCCAATGTAATCACAAAGGTCCTTATAAGAGGGTGGCAGGAAGTCAGAGTCAGAAAAGGAAGGTGTGAGGACAGAAATGGGGGGAGAGAGAGAAGAGAGAGATTAGAAGATGCTATGCTGCTAGCCTTGGAGATGGAGGAAGGGGCCACAAGCAAAGGAATGTGGGCAGCTTTTAGAAACTGGAAAACCCAAGGAAACAGATTCTCTCCTATAATCTCCAGAAGGAATGCACATTTGTTGACATCTTGATGTTAGGATTTCTGATCTCTGTAACTGTAAGATACTAAACTTTTATTGTTTTAAACTACCACTTTGTAGTAATGTGTTATAGCAGCAATAGGAAACTGAACAAAGAATAATCCCTTAGAGAAAACATAAACCTCACAGGCTCACAGCAAAGAAACAACACTCAAGAGCATACCCAGGAGTGTCGGTGGGTGGAGCCAGGACTTTACAGGAAATACTAGAGGAAAGCATATTCTGTGAAATCAGTTGATGAGGACTTAAAGCAAACAATCCCTTTGTTAGCAATTTTGAAACTTCCAAAGCTCTGACAATGTTTCTTTGGTTTGTTTGTGTTTTTTTTGTTTGTTTGTTTTGCTTTTTTGTAAGTCATTTGGTGGCAAACCCGACCTGACCTGTACAGATTAGGAAGCAAAATCTGACCAGAACAGACACGAGCCCCTTATAGTCAGTCCTGCGTGTCCCACTAGTGGAGGTGTTGGTGTGCTTACGTGCTTTGACATGGGTGCTGGTCCAGACCCCACAGGGTGGGTGCATAGCGGGCGTACTTGCCTTCTTACATGAGCACATTCTGATCCCACACCAAATCTGGACTGTAGTTAAAGACTACATGAAAAACATCTTCATGAGAGAGTTAAGAACATAGAGATATCTGCCCTGCAGTACCTGGAAGACTTCCCAGTATGAAATGAATGGTCCCTGTGGGACCTGGACAGACTAAAGCCACCCACGGTCAGGCCCTGAATTGGAGGAAGCCGTGATGCTACTCCTTGTGATTTGTGGCTGGAAATGTAAATACTTTGTTCTTGGTTCAGCTGTTCTCAACAAGTTCTCAGTGGATTCGATTACACGCTGAGTAAACATTCTCTTCAGATGTGGATCCTCAGGCCAAGTGGCCTCCTACCTAGCTGGAGGCATCTAGACTCTGGGGTGAGAGTGGCCAGAAACAGATCAGCTGTTTCCCTCCTCGTTGTAGGATTCCGTCTGAACAAGGTTTCTGAGTCTGGAGAGGAAAATTTCTCCAATCTCCACCTCACTTCTGTTGAAGAAAGGAGATTCAGGCTCAAGGACATTAATGACATGTTACTATGAGTGTTGGAAACTGGTGCTAACAGCTCACACCCTGCAGCCACACCAGGGAAGGTCATTCTGAATTTGACTCTCAAGTTTGTTTCCACTCATCTTTTTTTACCCCAGTGTACAAACTAATGAAATTTTTGTTGGTTTGTATTTTATATTTTTAATTATTAGTTATGAAACAAGGCAAACATAGCAAAAGAATAGCAAGACATCTAACAGGCACTTACGTAGGGTACCAATACATTTCAGAATCTGTTGACGTTTTAGCCTTATTTGGTTAAATAGATACAATGTTACAGATAGCTAAAATCCTGGTGCCTGCCTCTGTCCCTTCCTAGCTCTTTCTCCAGAGGGAAGATGATAATCATATTATAAATTATAATCATAATTCCAAATTGGGTGTATGTTGTCCATATAAATGTTTTTATAATTTTAACTAAATTTAAATTCATAGTACATAATCAATGATCATTTCTGTGAGTTAATATTTTTACATGAAGATATGGTACATCTCCTTTTGATTTCTTAACATTATATTTTTAAAGATTTATTAACGTGGTTAATATGTGGTTAATATCTTCTATACTGTTCTTGCCAGAATTATTTAATCTGAATCTAAACAGGAGGAGACAATCATGTAAATCCAGAATGTGGGACATTCTACAAGACAGCTGGCCTGAATGCTTCATAAAGGTAAATTCTGTGAAAAGCTAAAAAAGGCTGACTGACGACTGTTCTACTTGAAAAGAGCCTAAAGAGATATGACCAAATACTTTGGATCCCAATTTAAAAAAAAAAAAAAAAGCTACAAAAGATATCCTTGGGACAGTTGGGCAACTTTGAGTGCAGACTGTCTGGTTTAGTGGTATTATGGTCATACAGTAGAGTCCTTGCATAGATTTAGGTCATTTATCCTCATAGTTGTGTTGTGATTCATTTTACGAAGAACTCAGTTCCCTTATTCATTCCTCTGCTGATGTTTGTTACTTGTGTTGTTAAAATATTCAGTAGATTTATTATATTCTATCTGATTCAGTATTTACTGGAAAAGGTGCATAGAACAGCCAAAACGGTTATGAAAGTTATCAATTTCTTTCTGTAATTCTCTGAATTTTTACTATTTATAACTTTGAATCTGTTAATCGGTACATACTGGTTCAGAAAAGATTTACCTTCTGACTGAATTTTTCCTCTTTATGAAGTGCCATCTTTGTGTCTAGTATTACTTTTTCCCTAAAGTTTAGTTTGTTTGATACCAATACAGCTACACAACCTGTAGTCATTATTTGCCAGCCATATATTTTTCTGGACTTTTATTTTCAACCGTGTTATTCTTTTGTTTTCTGGGCTCTTTTTTGCTATTGAGAAATTTGCTATGTCTCAAATAGGTCTTTTATTTTTTTTAATTTTTTTTATTTTTGAGACAGAGTCTCACTCTGTTTCCCGGGCTAGAGTGCTGTGGCATCAGCCAAGCTCACAGCAACCTCAATCTCCCAGGCTCAAGCAATCCTCCTGCTTCAGCCTCCAGAGTAGCTGGGACTACAGGCATGTGCCACCATGCCCAGCTAATTTTTTCTATATATTTTTAGTTGGCCAATTAATTTATTTCTATTTGTTTTAGTAGAGACGGGGTCTCGCTCTTGCTCAGGCTGGTCTCGAACTCCTGACCTTGAGTGATCCTCTTGCCTCAGCCTCCCAGAGTGCTAGGATTACAGGTGTGAGCCACTGCGCCCGGCCTCAAATAGGTCTTTTATAGCTAAAATGTCTTTCTTCTCTGGTTGTTAAAGTAATATTTTGTCTTTTTTGTCCATAGATTTCATTAGGGCAGTATCTAGGCTTGTATTTATTTTTTATCTTTCTTTTTTAGATCTTATATTTTTTGATTTCAGTGAGTTTCATGGACTCTGCATCATGCTCTGCTTTTGCCATACTATCTTTCTCCCATCTCTCTGTCCTTCCCTTGTGGAACTCCACCTGGCTCTACGTTGACTCCTCATGTCTTTGGATCTCTAAGTCTTTGCCTCACATTTTCCTCTGCTTTGTTACTCTGGCTATAGTAAGTGTAGTTTCTTCAGCCCTACCTTCTATTTTATGGATTCTCTTTTTAGTAGTGTTTATCTGGTATTTAACTCCTTTTGAGTTTCAATTTTTGGTATTATTTTCATTTATAGATATTTGATTTGGTTTCTTTGAATGTCTACTCATTGATTTTATATAGATTATGATTTTTTTCTTTTATAAATTATAGATATGTGTACTTTACATTCTGTTGCTGACAGTTCCAATATCAAATCTTTGCAGGTTGGACCCTACTGTTTTATGCTTCAACTAGCTCTTGTTCCAAGTGCTTTGCTTCCTAAGGTGCTTTGTAATTTTGCATGGTGTATTTATGATCAATAGCACATTATGTGCAGGAATTCTTTGAGCTCTATGTTGAAGGTGGGTTCCTTTGTGCAAGATTTGCATTTGTTGTGGAGTGAAGAGAACCCTTGCACACTATTGGTGGGAACATAAATTTGTACAGCCATTATGGAAAACAGTATGAAGGTTCCTCAAAATATTAAAATGGAACTACCATATGATCCAGCAATCCCACTACTGGGTACATAGCCAAAGGAAATGAAATCAGTATGTTGAAGAGATAGATACCTACACTCCTGTGTATGTTCGCGGCAGCATTATTCACAGTATCCAAGATATGGAATCAACCTAAGTGTCCATCAGTGGGTAAAAAGATAAAGAGAACGTGGTGTATATGCAGAATGGAATGCTACTCAGCCTTAAAAAGGAAGGAAATCTAGTCATTTGTGACAACATGGATGAACCTGGAGAAATTATGTCAAGTAAAATGAGCCAGACACAGAAAGACAAATACTCCATGATCTTATACGTGGAATCTAAAAAAGTTGAGCTCATAGAAGTAAAGAGTAGTATGGTGGCTACTATGGATCGAGGAGGCATTGGTCAAAGGATACAAAATTTCAGTTAGATAAAAGGAATAAGTTCAAGAGAGCTATTGTATAGCATGATGACTAAAGTTAATAACAATATATTAATATTCTTGAAAATTTCCAAGAGAATATATTTTAAGTGTTCTCACCACAAAAATGTGTGAGATAATGCATATGTTAATTAGCTTGATTGAACCATTCCACTAGGTATACATATTTCAAAATAGCAGATTTTACATGATAAATATATGTATATTTATTTGTCAATTAAAAACAAATTAACTTAATTTAAAAATATGATTTACATTTGCTTCTGCCAGGCTGCGTGAGCACTTTTAAAACCTCAGGTGATCTTTGCAGAATATGTCAGCTAATGAATGTAGAAGGGATTAACAGAAGTAAAAAATAACCAATGGGTACTAAAAAAGCATTATATACAAGGTTGAGAGGAAACAGGATATTCATAGAGTTTCAAGTATCCATTCAAAGATTACAAAGCGGAGCTCGTCCCTTCATAATGAAGAGATCTGGGAGCAGTCACCTTTAGCAAGTGGTCTAAATTAGCATTGTTGCCAATAGGGCTACCTGGTGCTATGTGCCTGCCACGATGCAGTCAGACAGCAAGAGCATGACCGGTTTAGTGTTCTAGTAAGGACGTTTAGCCTGAATGTAATCATGAATAAATAATCAGATACATGCAGAGTGTGGGATGTTCTATGAGACAACTGGCTTGGATTCTTCATGAGACTCAATATCACGGAAATGTACAAGAAAAGGAGACAAAATGGTTTGGATTGGGAGGACTGTTCTAGATTAGAAGAAATTAAAAAGACACTGCCAAATGCAGTGCAAGAAACTCACTGGATTCTAAATTGGGGAAAACAAAGCTTTAGAAGACATTGTTGGGACGGTTGGGGAAATTTGAACATGGACTGTGTGTTTGGTGGCGTTATGGTAAGGGAAGAGAATGTGCTTATTCTTAGGAGATAGTGGCTGAAGTTTGTAGGCGTGAAGTGTCTCAATGTTCTCAACTTACATTCAAATGGTTCAGTGAAATAGTGTATATTCATGTGTGTGCACGTGTACATATATGTATACTGTGCATATCTATTTACATCCACACAAATGCTGAGGGGGGTAAAGGTGGGACCATGCAGAAAAATATCAGTTGGTAAATCTAGGAGAGTGTTTCCAGGTATTCTGTGTACTATTTTTTTCTACTTTTCTGTAGGTTTAAAGTTTTCTAAAGAAAAAGATAAGAGAAAAACAAAAGTCTCATTTGTTTGTCAGACTACTTACACAATGTGAATGCGGGCAGCGAACGCACGCGAGATCCAGCTTGTGATTTCAGATTTGCAGGGAGCATTTTTCTCCTCCCTCCCGCACCCCTGCAAAGGCAGGGGAGTTGTCTTCTGCCCCTCTTCTTGTTGGTGCTTTTTCCCCTCACCCCTCTGGCTGTCAGAATGGGAGCCCTCCTATCCCCTGGGGAACTTTCACTTCCTTTTCATTTGTCTGGGTTTCCCATATGGTTTTGCTAGTGGGGCAATGGATTCAAGAAGTTATATTTTTAAAAAATGTTTTATCTAGTTTTAAAAGATATTCTGCAGCTATAGGTTTGCTGAGGATAATAACTCTTACATATGCTTAATTCTCTTTTAGGTTATATCTAATCTATATTTTGAAGTATCAGTGATTATATATCCATAGTCTATTACCTAATGTTCTAGGTGGTCTTAATATGCTGCTTGTTCATTCTGCTGATTCTTTCTGAATGGGGTTTTAGTTTTGGATACCGAGTTTGTTTTCTGTGGGTTAGAACTCCCTGCAGCCTGGTTGAGGGCTTATCTCCCCACAGAGGTTATGGACACACCCTTGCCATGTGGCCCAGGGGTATTACTAACTTGTGATTTATTTATTTTTTTGTTAATTTGTTGTCTTGGGGTTGCCGGGCCAAGAGGGTTATATAATTCGATCAGTTGCACAGGCTCACGCTTACAAATTCTAAGGGGAGACTTCCTGCTCATCCACAGTCTGGGACGGCACTGCTCAGCTTCTCCACTATCTCCTGGATGAGGACCAGTTTTCTTCAGAGCCCTTGGAAGAATCGGAGTTTGTATTTAGGCTGTTCAGTTCCAATTCCCCTCATGCAGGGGCCCAGGCTCTCTTCTCCTGACCTTCCCTGACCTTCCAGGCAAGAAAAAAACCCAGATAATGTCCCTTCCCCTCCCACTTCTCCCTCTCCCCACCCCACACTAGTACAGCTATGTCAGCGTTGCTGGGCAGGTGGGCTACAGTCCTTTCTCCTAGGCACCTGGAAGTGTCCTTTTCTCCCTCCATATTAAAGAGGATGTTTTGTTGTATGCATCCAGAAATCCTGGTGTTTATATTGGGAAGGTTTTCAAGTAATCTGGTCTGTTTTGTTATCAGAATGGGATGTTCCTCAATCTATTTAATTTTTGGCTTAAGTGAAAAAAAAACCCTATTTATTCTGTAGATTAGCAGAAAAAAACCTCCTTGGATACATATTTTCAACTTTTTAAAGTTCTTACACCTAGGCAAAAAATAAAGGACATTTACCTAGAAAATAATTCTCTTCATAAATTAAAAGCTAATCTAAACACATTAAGGTTTTTAAAAACAATTTCAATGGCATAGAAAAACAGTGATGCATAAGCAAGTTCTGCTCTGGAAATCTATAAACGAACTAGTTTCAGCTTTCTGATTTCAGGAAGCATATTTACTCATCCTCATGCCTTCACGCCTGGTCTGGTCATTGGCACAGAGTGGGTGCCTGATCTCTGTTACTGTTGTTAAGTGACTTTGAATTTGCTAATCCACCCAACACATAGGAAGAAATCTTTTTCTTCTTGAGTTACAGTTTGCTTCCTGCCTAGCCCTAACCAATTGCACATAATCACTACTTTTAATTGCAGACATAGGCCAGGGCCATGAATTCCCCTTGAAAACTGAAATTGGCACATGGCCTGCTCTTCCCTGCACTGGGAAGGTTTCATCCTGGGCTCCCATGGGATCCAGCCTCTCCCATAGCCCAGCCTATGGAGGTATGTGTGAGACAGGACTCTCCCAGGATACCAGCACATGAGTGTTCCCTACAGATGTCCTGCACAGGTCACCTGCCCTGGTGGATGTGAACATAACCCATCAGGCCAGGGGTGTGTCTTGTTTCTGGATCTCTCCATTTACTGTGTCTTCATGGGCTTTTGCTGGGCTCCAAGGCAGGGTGAAGGGCCCAGACACCCACACTGCTGCAGCGGCCCCTGTAGAATGGTCTAGAGATTACTGGGGGCCTGTCCCTTCCACACTCACCCACCTGAGTGCCCACCTGAGGAGCTGGGTTCAGCTCTGAGGTTCTTATTACGGTAGAGCCTAGAGGGCACTGGAAGGTCACAGGACAGTCCACTAACTTGATGGTGCCAGGCACATAGGTCTCCATGACCTCAGTTCAGGTCTAAGTGCCTCTAGCATCTGATGGGACTTTCAGTAACACAGCAACCTTTTACGATGATAATACCTTCACCTGTCACCCGGGTTAAGGGTGCAGCTTTCAGGGAAACTCTGAGCCTGGCTAATCTGGGATGCAGGTACTTCCAAAAAGATCCTCCTCTGTTTCTCCTATGGCTGTGGGATGTCATGACTCCCTGCACCAAGGATCCAGAGTGCTTGGGACCCACCTCCTGTGCATCCTTCTCCATCGCTAGGTAAAGAGCTCTGCAAGACAGTTTGTAAAGCCAGACTATCACCAATGTGTCTGTGTAGCCTGTGCCCTTCCTGAGGACAGTAAGAGGAAGGAATACTTTCTGCAGCCAAAGGAAAGAGAAAGAAGGCCTTTGGTCAGCTCTTGTCCCTCAGCCCCTGGTCTTTGGAGCCTGCAGTCTGCTTGGTTGGACCCTGGAAACTGCTATCAGTTTGCTCTTTGGTTCTTTTCGAACCACTCTCCTGTGAACAGGCAGAGAATGCTGGCTCAATAGTGACACCCTTGCCACAACCTGGGACAGGGCATGTCCTTGGTCTGCTTCACTGAGATGGTCCCAGACCTATTTTAAGACATACGCATTAAAATGAGAGGCTTACTCCATAGAGGTGGGCCAGGGTGTCTCCCACCTGCAGGGAGGAAAAGGACTTGGCAATAGTTTACTCAGGGGAATTTAAGTTAACTTTTAAAGAGAATTAGTCTTTAATAAGCCACTATGGGGCCAAAGGACAGAAGCCTTGGGAAATTTGGGTTAGAGGAAGAAAAATACTTTTTTTTCCTCCTTCCTATCTTTGAAAAATATGTTTTTCTGTTTGTGTTGGAGAAAGTGACCACCTTTTCCCCCTTACACCTGACCTTGCTCTCTGTCCTTGAGGGCAGCTGATCTGGTAATTCAGTACAAGAACTTTTAGCCAGTACTCACAGGATTCCAAGCGAGTAGTTTTTCAAGACTTTGATCTTTGTTTTCAGTTTGTTGACCCTTGATGACTTTGCTTTCTTTAGTTTCTTCCTTCAGGGTAGTTCATGAGTTCTGAAGCCCTGACATGTGCCACACACAGAGGAGGGCCTGTGGAGCAGCTCTTGCATTGTCCTGCGCCTCCCTTCCCTTGATATAGGACCTGATTTAAGGCAGGCCAGGGATCACATTACGTCTCAAGGCTTAACAGTTGAAGGAGGTGAAGGAAGTAACCACTGAAAGCCTTGGTCATGAACTCCGGCCAATTTTCCTGATGGCACAGCCTGGCCATTGGTTCCAAACTGTTTTGTCTATGCCTACCTATTTCCTGGCACTGGCAAACCATTTTGGAATTATAAGTTTGGAATTACGAGGAGTAGTAATTAAGTAGCATATGCAGTATCACTTTCCCTTCTGCACCTGTAGTAGACCTCAATATATAAACAAGAAACTCTTTCCCAGTGAACCCAGATGTGTCCTCAGAATCCTTCTTAACACAGTTTTTTAGAGAGTCACTTCCAATTGATAAGAGTTGGCTAAAAGATAAAACCTGATTGCCATCCCTGGTTTATCATACACTTAATGTTCTGATGGAATAAACATTAAAGGCTAAAGATGCAATGGAAGTTTTTGTTACTTTGCTTAGAATTCCATTTTTCCATTTATTAATAATTGCAAATTAAGCATTTTTATTTGGTTTTGTTTGTTAATTTAATTACCTCGGTGCTTCAGAGCATTCTCTTATCATAAATGTCCTTGTGGACATACTGCATGGCTATTTTGTATATTTGCTAAAATCGCTGTTTTGCTTTCTTTCATAGAGTTATAGCTACCTTTGTCCTAATGTTATTTTGCATATGTTTTTGTTCTACTTATAGTTTAAACAGTATTTAAATATCTTATTATATTTGTGAGGCTTAACATGTTAATTTTTGTCACTTATGGTAATGATTAATACCATGCAAAGAACCTGCGGACCCTCTAATGAAATAAGTGAAACAATAAATAGCTAACAGTCATTAAAGGCCAATTATACTGAGCCCAATTTGTAAGTGCTTTACTTGTCTTACTATGATTTTAAAATCCTTACCACAGTCCTGCCACGTAGGCACTATGAGTTTTCCCTTTTTACGGGTGAGAGATCTAATACCTAGAGAGCTTCAATAACCCACCCAGAGTTACAGAGCTAATTTGGGATTTGAACCCAGGCAGGTGAAGTTCAAAGCCTATTAGCCACTATACAATTCATCCTGCAGTGGAAAGGGAGGTCTTAATGTTAAGGTGATTAATGCAGTTTAATGCTAGGAAGCTTACTTTGAGTAACAGAAGCAGATCTATTAGATTCTCCAGATTTTGAAGCAATGAGATTAGCAAACCTATAATTGTCTAAATAAACTGTATTTCAAATTTTTATTTGTTGAATTAATAATCTTAGAAGACTACCATATTATATGTATGTATATTAATATATTTAAAAATGTTAAATCAAATGTCTCCTAAAGATACTTGCTCTAAGCTACAATGCTTTAAATTTTAGAATATTATTCATTTGATGTCAATTTACTCAAAGTTTCTGTTGGTTCTAGGGGAAAAGGGTAAAGTGGGAGAAATAGTATATTTTCTCTTTATTGGCAACTTCTGGAAATTTTATGTTCTGGACTTTCAGTGACCCTATTAATATTCATCAATTCTTGAGGCCCACACCCAGAACTTCAATGATGGTTATCTGAAAGATGTGTGTTTAATTGTGAATCACCAAAAAACCCCACTTAATAATTGTGTTGATTCTGCTGTCCATGTACAAATGCCTTCGGATTCTAACTGGACTAGCTAATGGTAGGGACGGTGGAATCCTGACAGGGAAATGACCAAGGAGGCAGGACTTCCAATCACATCTGGATCATGACATTTGAAAATTGTAAGTGGACTGACGGGCACTTGGGTTGTTTCCACATCCTTGCTATAGTGAATTGTGCTGGTATTAATAAAATATGGTATATGTATACAATGGAATACTACTCAATTATAAAAAATGATGGTGATCTAGCACCTTTTATATTTTCCTGGATAGAGCTTGAGCCCATCCTCCGAAGTGAGGTATCACAAGAACAGAAGAATGGGCACCACATGTACTCGCCATCAAACTGGCACTGACCGATCAACACTAAGGTGCTCACACAGTAGTAATATTCATTGGGGGTAGGGGATTTGGGGGTGGGTAAACTCACAACTAATGGATGCGGTGAGCATTGTGTGTGTGGGGGAAGGGCACGTCTCAAATCACGGTTGGGATGTGGCAAAGTCATAACATGTAACCAAAATGTTTGTACCCCCATGATTTCCTGAAATAAAAAAAAAAGAAAATTCTAAGTGAATCTGTGGGTACCAAGGAATGAAATACAGAGTATAGGACTTCTTCAGATAATTCTAAACAGCATAACTATGGAGTTTTTGTCTGAACTCTGTAGGTAGATAGGTGGTCCTCATTTGTTTGTTCATCCATCCATCCAACAAATAGTTACTGAGCACCTTCTGTGTGCTGGACATTGCTTAACTGTTGGTATTGTGGGGAGGAACTTCCAATCTGGCCAATCTGGCGTAAGGAGACAGATAATAATAAAATAATAAACAAGAATGCAGCAGGTGCTACTATGAAGAAAATAAGGAGAGTTAGTGATGGAAAGCAAGGGAGTGATGGCCAAGAAGTTGTGAACATGCTGTCTGAGGTGGGTGGAATTTAGACCTGAGGAGACAAGCTGGAGAAGAGCCTTGGTGAGGGAATGCCAGACACAGAGAGCCCCACATTCTGAGACCTGGGGCTTGACCTGCCCCTGGAGCCACCAAGAGGCTCGAGTCCATGTGGTCATCAGGGGTGGGTGTAGGAGTGAGATCAAGAGGGCAGGGAGGGATCAGACCAAGAAGGTTTTGGGACTGGGAGAGAGTTTGTGTTTTATTTTTTTTGAGACAGAGTCTCACTTTGTTGCCCAGGCTAGACTGAGTGCCGTGGCGTCAGCCTAGCTCACAGCAACCTCAAACTCCTGGGCTCAAGCAATCCTACTGCCTCAGCCTCCCGAGTAGCTGGGACTATAGGCATGCACCACCAGGCCCGACTAATTTTTTTCTCTATATATTAGTTGGCCAATTAATTTCTTTCTATTTATAGTAGATATGGGGTCTTCCTCTTGCTCAGGCTGGTTTCGAACTCCTGACCTTGAGCAATCGGCCTCCCAGAGTGCTAGGATTACAGGCGTGAGCCACCGAACCTGGCCTGGGTTTTATTTTAAATCAAGAGGAGCCCTTTGAAGGGTTTAAATCCCTTGCTTAAAGTCAGAGCTCTGACTTCCACTGGTCAGAGAGCAAGCACACTGGTTGCTGTTGGAGAGAGTTGTTGGAGGGAACAGGAATGCCAATGGTGAGACCAGCTCAGAGACTCGTCTGCAGTTGAATGATTGCTCACTGGAATTCATTCAGTCTTGGAGTAATGCTAAAGAGACATTCACTTTATAGACATTTTCCGGACTAAATGTTTTGGCAAAGGTGATGGGAACACGTACTCTGGCTAATATTTGTCCAAGGGGAAAGAACTAGTCAGGGATCCCAGCTCCCTTACCTGTTGGCCCTTCAGTGGAAACATCTGCTGGAGTGTATAGAGTTACCAACTGAACACCTGCAGGGATCATTTATTTCTTTTCACAATAGAAGCGTGTTCAGGGAAAGCCATACACATTGCTCAGTTACCACGGAAATTACAGGATTTCATCATCAGTGGAAATAGTTCAATTGTGTGTGACCATAAAAGGATTAAAGAATTGTTTACATGCTCATAAGGAGGTGGACACATTCAGAGCCCGTGAACAGAGGCATGGGCGGTGAGGAACGGGCTTAGTGTGGCCACCCACTGACTTCCTCCTTCCTTGTAGAGTGAAGAGGAGAAATGCAGTGGAGTGAAATTCACCTTTCAGAAAGGACAGGGTTATACTTTTATTTGGAAGAAAAGCAAATAAGCTATAAAAAAACCAAACAAAACCCAAACCAGGTGAGAAAAGTATACTTTTCTGAAAGATGGAGTCTGACCCCCAGAAAATTTCCTGTCCCACCGTTGATTTCATAAATAGACTAGTAGTCTTCAGTCTTTAAGTCTTTATAAAGACTGAAGTTCCTGAGGTCAGGAGTGAGTCTGACCTGTTACTTGTCCTAGTTTGAAGAGGGCAGTCATAGGGCAGCCCCATATGAGAGAGAAGCTTGGTGGGAAGGGTCCTGGAGCTGTTGGAAGGGCACCCTGGGGTTTGACCATGGATTCATGTTCTCTCAAGGAAGGTCTCGTGATTCCCTCCCCTAGGGAAGCAAATGTGCCTGGATCTGGGACTCCAGAGTTGAACTGGAACCAGACTATCCTGGGCCTGCTGGACACTCATGATGGTGACATGGAGGCTTTTCCTGGGAATTCTACAATTAGGACTCCTAGAGAAGTACTGAGGTCTTGCTCTTGATCAGGCAGGAAGATGAGCACAGCAAGTCTCCCCGGGGGTGGTTTCACAGTGTCTCTCCCTCAGCTCTCCAGCACTCTTGGCATGCTGAGCAGGAAACTAGTCAGCTCAAAGTAGAGTGGAGAAATAAACCCAGGCACATTTGTGAAAGGTCAAGAGAAAGCAGTGCTTCAGGTGCCGTCTTTAGCATGGCACAGATTTCCTCTGCCTGGACCACCCGCAACTTAGTTTCCGGCTAAGATCTTTTGATGGGCTGAATTGTGTCCCCCTAGTTCAAATGCTGAATTCTTAACCTCTGAGACCTCAGAATGTGGCTGAATTCAGGGATCAGCCCTGAAGAGATAATCCAGTTAAAATGGCTGGTCTCCTACAGAAGAGGGGATTTGGACACAGACGTGCCGCACAGAGGAGAGACCACATGAAGATGGAGAAGGCCAAAGATGGGCCTCAGAAGAAACCAATCTGCTGATACCTTCATGTTGAACTTAAAGCTTCCAGAACTGTGAGACTATAACTACCTGTTGATTTAACCCCCCCCCAGTCTGTGGAACTTTGTTATGGAGGCCCTAGCAGACTAATACAGACTGGTTCCTTCTTTTAGAGTCAGCTAAAGCCTTCCTTTCTTTGGTATCTTCCTGGACCTGTGTTCCCTGATTCAGGCTGTATCATGCTCCTCTCCTAGGGCGACTAAAGTTTATCAACCCATGACGTAAAAGGAGATACTTTTTGAGGACTATTGGACGTGGGTCTAAGCTGACATTACCTAAAGCATCATCATGGCCCCCTGTGAGAGCAGGTGGTTCTGGGGCTACACGCTCACTAGAGTGCTGGGCTGAATCCCAGCTACATTTTGCAGGCTCACCCAGTGGTTCTTTCCCTGGTTGCTGAATCTTTAATTGGATTGATAGACTTCGCCACTGGAGTATCATGCATGTTGGGCCCTTGTTCTGTGCATAAAAGGGCCAAGTGGAAGCTGCTGAAACTTCCCTCCAACCCCAGATGGCAAATGGTAGCAAATCAATTGCAATATTGCATGTTTGCAGGAACATTGGAGTTGGGTGGCAGAGATGAGTGCAATTCGCAAAGACCTTAAGCTTATCATGGAGTGGGGAATGGTGAGTGGTGGTGGTCCTTATCAGGTTTCCTTTCAAATTCTTCAGTGCAGCTTCTTCAGAAGCAGCATGGATCCTGGGGTGGGGACTGGAGACCACCACAAGTTCAACCAAGTAGTGTCCCTGATGGCAGCTGCTGCTGCAGATGCACTGTTGTTGTTGGAGTGGATTTCTACTGCCTAGGGCATGTGGTGTGCCTTAGAGAATGTTCTCTTTCCTCTTCTGATCAGAACAGAGGCCTCGTTAGCATTCATGTGGAAAGAACAATGTTTAGTGGGAGTTTTGCCGCAGGATCGTGTTTGCTCCCCTGGCCTCTGTCATATAATAGACTAAAAGCATCTGGTCAGTCTGCAGAACACCATGCTGATCCATTCTGTTCAGACGTCATGCTGATCGGGCAGGATAAGCAAGAAGCCTGGTAGGTCTGGAGAAGACACATGCACTCCAGAGGGTGGGGTAGGAGGAGATAAACCCTGAGGGAAATTCAGGGACCTGCCACTTCAGTAAAGTTTTCAAGGGTTTAGAGGTCGGGGAGGGGGGGTGCTGGAATGTTGCCCACAAGGTAAAAGAAATTGTTGCTGCGTCCTGCATCTCCTGCCACAAAAAACAAAGGGGAGCACCTGCATGTCTGTTTGGGATTTTGGTGGTAACACATTACATTCCACACCTGGCAATGGAACACGGCCAGCTAGGAGTGTGTTCTGGGGCAGGAAAGTGCTCTACAGCAGGTTCATGCTGCGGTGGACACTGCTCCGTCACTTTCTGTAAAATCTACAGACCCCCGTGGTGTTGGGAGCATTTCTAGTGGGCACAGACGCAGTGGGAGAGTCACGGCCCTGGCACTGGGGGTTTAAGCACATCCATGCCACCTGCACTGGGGCAACAAGAGGCCCCTCGTGTCCCCTCACTTAGGCGTTTTAGGGCTGGCTGGCAACAGGCCAGCAGGGTGGAGCAAGTCACACAGGAAAGATGTTTTCCCCCGTGGAATAGTTCCTGGCATGCTGCAGTGGTTGGTAGGAGGACCACCTGGGCACAGACGTCTGGAATGGGGCACTCTGGGTTGGGTCTGCCCCACTCACCAAGTCTCAGTGCACGGGTGTCACAGCATCTCTTTCTGCCTTTGAAGTGGCGCATTCAAGTTCAGGGCTGTGCAGAACCACAGGGCACTATTCAGTCAGAACAAATCCGGGCTTCGATAAGGAGAGCCTCACTCAAACATGTTCCAGGAAGAAGGGGAGGAGGACTGCTGCCCAGGGAAAACCCTGGGCACGAGACTGGGAAGTCATAGGGGGCCTTTCATGTTACAGGGAGGAGTAGAGAGGCCGGAAAGAATCGGGCTGGGCCAGTAGCCCCTGACTCTCAAGACCAGCTGGCATTTAGGAGCAGTTCTGGAAAGTCGTCATTGACAGAATCAAGGCAGGCCAGGGGACATTCTTTCTTAGAGTTTGTAGTTCCAGGTGAGCCCCACCTGAAGGACTAAGGGCCCCTCACCTGTGAGGGTGGCTGCAGTCACAGCTCCCATGAGTCAGCCTTCCTGTGTCTCATGTGTCCAGACCTATTTGCAAAATGATTCACTACCCTCCCCCATCATGAGGTAGAAGGTCTTTCTTTATCCCCTGGGGACCGGGCTGGCCTGTGCCTGCTTTAGCTGAAAGAACATGCTGGAAGTGATGTGTGGGTGCAGGAATGGAGCCTCCAGAGGCCTTACAGCCCTTAGAGTGCAGACATCAACTCCTGTGGACGAGAGGCCACAGGCAGAGAACTGAGGTGCCATTCATTGCCCACAGCCCACGTCAGTATCCCAGTGTGTGGGCGAGGCCACCTTGGTGCTGGTCAGCTGCACAAGTGACCCCGGGTGAGGCCAGCAGAACTGCCCAAATGGCCAACTCTCAGAAGCACAAAAAGATGGTAAACTGTTTTATGCCACTCCACTCTGGGAATAGTTTGTTGTGCAGCAGTAGATGACTGAAGTGTCACCTGTTGTCTATCAACAGAGGGGCAATGTGGGTGTGCCGGTTAGTAGTCTGTTGTTTTCTGGCTTCCAGCCTCACTTCTGTGCTCTGCTTTGTGAGGCCAGGGCTGGGACTCTGCACATCGCGTGCTGCTTTGCCAGCCGTCGGCCCTTCCCGTGGGGCACGAGAGGAGCACTCGTGGGCCTGAGGGAGACGGGCAGACTTGCTTCCTGCAGCTGTGAGCGAGACCCGGCAAGCTCTGCCACCGCCGCAGGTTAGGGCCTTCCTGTGGCAGCAGCTGGATTCTGTGTGCAGTTTTCCCAACACCTGCAACATGCCCACGGCCCTCCTCAAAGACATCAGCACCTGCCCAGCCCCACCTCAGGGGCCTGCGTCGCCGTCTCAAGGGGCTTCTCCTCTAAGTTCCAAATTTTAATGATTCAACCTCCTGTCTTTGTTTCACCAGCCTTAGAGGTGACAGCTGCTTTCTGCAATTGCTTTCAGAATACCCAAGTGTTTTGTTTTCTTTTATTTTATTGCTTTCTGATTCTTCAACGTCTAGTTGATCACTGTTTACATTAAAATCTGTTTATGAAAATAGACAGATTTTCTGCTGCTGTGGTTTTTGTCTTCTGGCTGTCCCAACAGATAAAATGGGTATCATTAATCTGTTCTCACTCATGAGAGAGACAAAGTACTTCAGTAGGAAACTGAGTGAGGTTGGATTCTCTGAACTTCCAGAACGGGGCTCATAGCAATTACAGGGACACTGCAGGTGATATGGCCTGGGGGGAAAGAGTAGTCCGTTCTTCCTTCCTTCCTTCCTTCCTTCCTTCCTTCCTTCCTTCCTTCCTTCCTTCCTTCCTTCCTTCCTTCCTTCCTTCCTTCCATATACTGAGAAAAGATGGGTTTTGGAGTCAGAAATGTCTAGTTGAAAATCCTAAATCAACCACTTATTGGTATTGAGGTCTTGGGAAAGTTATTTAACACATTTGTACTCTGATACCCCCTCTCCCAGCAACTGCCGACTCCATTCCAACAGACTCTTAGAAATGTAGGAAGAGAATTATTTGTTTTATGTACTGTTAAAGAGACACAAATATGTCTCTGGACATTAGTAAGGGGAGACTTTATTAAGGAGAATTATGGCAATAGGGAGACGCTCAGAGTGCAACCCAGAACATCTCCTGGAACAGGTGGGTGAGCAAAGTAGGCAAACACCACGAGATAGACCACTGTGGGGAGAGAACTAACAACTGCCGAGGGGTGTTGCTACTTAAGGAACTGTGTCAAATTTTGCAATAAAAGGGAAGTTGAGACAGGGCATGCTTATTTTCATTTAGGTACATGGGCAGAGGTTTGGACCTAAGACAGGGCAAAAAAAGTTATAGTGAGGGAAGCTCACATAAAGTTGAGGGCTGTCTGTTCTAGTCTAGCCAGCCTGAAGGTGTGTCAAATGTAAAGTTTGATCAGCCCGTCAGTCTCGCCTCTGGTTCATTACGGGCTCAGACAGACTGAACAACTCAGGGAAAAGGGAACTTTGAAGTAGGGGATGGGTAAGTGAAAGAGTCCTCAGGGCCAGAGTTTCCTCAGCATTGTCCCTGGCAGACCAGTGGAAACGTGTCAGGCATGCTGGCAAAGGTCAGATGTTTTAGGGTTTTACAGATCAAGAATATTTGAGAGAAAATAGCATATATATATATTTTTTATTTTATTTTACTAGAAGTCCTACCTCCCAAAGCTCTAATACATGTGTATATTCATGAATAATTTTCCCTATTTACCTTAAACTGTTACAAGAGAGTTCAGTTATTTACTGTCAAAAAAGAGTGACTCAATGGAAGTGTCAGAAGGTTCCACTGAAATGAGCGGACAGAGAAGAATGCATAACAAGTGGGCTTCCGAGGACTTTCATTTTCTTCTCTTTATGTTTTTTTTTCCCATTTTTCTATAGTAAACATAAATGGTTATTAAAAAAAGAGTGACTGATATCCCTAAAATTAGCAAATACTTAGAAAATTTAGTAATTCAGTATTCATGAGGATGCATTTAGAAAGTCACACGGAAACACTGCTGATAGAAGGCCAAATCGGTGTAAAATTTTTTGAAAATAATCGAGCCGTATTTAAGCTCACTGACCTAGTAATGATATATCTGGAAACAAATCTTGACTCATTTAGAGACAAAGGTTTACATACAAAGGTGTTCATTGCATTGTTAAATTAAAAATGGCAAAACTGCAAAATTATCTCATGGTTGGGGATAGTTAAATGAATCATAGAACTTTTTATGATGAAATATAAAATCAGCCATTAAAATTTATGTATAAATATTGACAGAATGCATAAAATAATAAGCTATTATTAAATATTTTTAATGTTCCAAGCACTGAATAAACATTTTACATGTGTTATCTCCAATAAACTTATCAAGAAGCTTATAGTATTATATTATTTATTACACATTTTATAGATGAGGAAACAGAGGTACAGTGGTGTTGAGTAATTTTCAGCTGATTTACAGAGGTGGAATCAGGATTTAAACTCAGTTATTTTGCTTGCAGTGCCTGGACGCAATCACTCTACTATTTCGCTTCCCTCTAGCTCAGGGAGCTTAAGTATCTTATTCAAGTATTAAGGCTAATAATTATTAAAACCAAGCACTGTGCCTGAAACTAATTCAAAGATAGGTCCTGCAACCTGGTTGCTTCTGGTATCTCAAAATCTCAGATGAAGGGAAATCTGATGGGAAAATATAGCATCTTAAAATATGTGAAGAACCGTGATATGGAAGAGGGACTGGACAGGCCTAAGTCCCAAAGCAGAATCCATGTAGATGGAAGTTTCAAATGAATTTTAACCAACTGTATGTAATTCAGAAATTTAAACAACTAGCGCCATCTAGCGATCAGGCAGGATATTGTAAGAAGAAGCATTACTATAATGGAGACATTTTGGTTGGAAGTAAAAAGAAGACCCACTTTTAGAGATATTGTACAAAGAATTTCTGCACTGAAAGAGAGGTTCTTCCAAATTCTAGGGGTGTACCAAAATGCCAGGATTCTTCAGAATTTTGACCTAATAATAAACATTAAAAACAAACAATATTTGTAAAACACTTGACATTATAAATATTTACGTTTAAAGACAAAATGCGTCATAATATTAGAAGTATATGTATCAGTATCTAATATATGTAATAAACAAATTAAATATTAATTATAAATAAGTATAGGAATACATGTATCTTTAATAATAAATGGCATCCCTCATGAAGGTCAGCAAACTCTATAACCTAGTCTGACCTGCTTTTGTATGGTCTGTATGGTCAGTGTCCTATGAATGATTTTTATATTTTAATGGGTTGCTAAAATAAAGCAAAACAAAAAACTAAGGCAAATATGCAACAGAGACTGTATGTACTTTGTAATATTTAAAATATTTACCATATGCACTTTACAGAAAACATTTGCTGCACCTGCCTTACATTAAACAATTTGATATCACGTAACAACTTGAGATATTTTTCCTCTAGAAGCTAAAACATTTTGTTTTCCAAATTTATTTATCTGCCTAATAGCCAACAGAATTATAAAATAACAGTTTGGACACTAGAGGGAGACAGATTTTTGTCTTTGATTTTCAGACCCTGGCAGATTGTTCAAAGGAATATGCTCGTATTAAACTTGAGTTAAAACCAGATTGATTTGATATTATCTTTTCTAGGACAAGACATTGAAGATGGTGCTGGTTAATTACAATTTCCTTGAATTTGCCTTCAATATTTGTGTAACAGCGGTGTGTTTTTCTAACTTGGCCGATGGCACTGTACCCGACTCCTCTTATTCTCCCAGACCCACTCAAATGCCCCAGTCTCTCACTCCAGCTCTGTCTGGGTTCGGCCAGCCTTGCTACAGGTGCCACCTGGCTGTCCCTCACCTCCTGCCCATGCTACACTCTCGGCCTCTGTGCTGAGAGCTCTCTAGACCTGCCCAGGTGTGCACCCCAGAATGTGGGTAGTTCATGTTCTAAGAGGTGACCCTCTGACCTATGGGAGGCAACTGGAAGATAAATGGTTCCCACTTTGCCTCCTCTGAGGGACAGTCCTGGCCAGATGTTTGCATAGCTTATTCAAGTGCATATCCATGGATCGAGCAAGGGTTTTGATTTCCACACTTAGCAAGGGCTGCTTAGATAGGTACCCTTGCCTTGGCTCTCCCACCCTCCCTTCATCTCTGACTTTGTCCCTTGCTTCTGCTGCATGGGATTGTGCTTCTAATAGAATAATAGTTCATAAGCTCTGTATGTTAGCCTCAGGTTTTTGACAAACCTGGACTAACAGAGGTAATGTAGGAGAAAAAAAGAGCCATCATTTGAAGAGTACTTTCTTTCCCTGTTGCAGTACATTTTACATCTATCATAAATCAGGTGTGTGAGTCTGTTTCTGGATTTTCTATTCTGTTCCTCTCCTATCACTGACATCACACAACCTTAACTACTACAGCTTTGTGAGAGATCTTAATACCTGGTAGCACAAGTCATTTGGCTTTGCTCTTCTTCATGAGTTCTTTGAAAATTGTTGGTATCTTGCATTTCTTTGTATAATAATAATAATAATGATAAAATAAAAATACTAAAATAAATAAACAATAAAATAAAAATAGTAAAATAAAAAATTAGAATCAGCTTGTTAATCACACACACACACACACATGCAACTTTTCTGGGATTTGGCTTGAGGTTCCATACTCAGAGTGTGGAATCTCTAGGTTAATTTGGAAAGAATTTAAATCTTTTCTCATCTGGGTGATGGTCATGCTGGTAACGCAGACTTGTGAGGGTAGGGGGGAAAGGGCATTTATTGAAACCTTAAAATTTTACCCCCATAATATGCTGAAATTAAAAAAAATAAATCTTTTCTATGACAAGTCTTCTGATATACAAATATGGAATATATCTCAATTTAGGTTTCTTTAATTTATCATAATCATATAATGCAGAGATTATGCAGGACATTTTTTGTTAGATTTATTTCTGAATATTTTCTGTATTTTTGATTTCCAAAATGCATATTCCTTTTGTGTATTTTTGTCATAAAAGGATATAATTACTTTTGTCTGTTAACTTGTTTTAGATCCTTTGTTAACTTCCGTATTAATTATAATGTGGCTATTAATTCTTTTGAATTTTCTCTTTATGCAACGTAATATCTGGAAATAATTATGGCTATTTTTTCTTTCTAGTCTTTATAACCTCTATCTTCTTATTTTATTACACTGTGTCATTCTCTAATTCTAAGTATATGAGAAATTGTTAAAGTGGGTATCCTTGACCCCAATTTCAACATTTCACCATTAAGAATTGATAAAAAAGAATAATCTCCACCAAATTAAAGAGGTTTCCTTTTATTCATAGGTAATTGGGTTTTAAGGAATAAATTATAAATATTGAAATTTATCAAATGTTTTTCTCCATCTATAATCATTTATTTTGTTTTGTTACTATGATGAATAGCATTGACTGATTTGTGCATGTTAAATGATTCTTATATTCCTGGGATAAAACAAACTTCCTATGACATATTTATATATTGTTAGATTTTGTTCATTAATTTAAAAATATTTTTATTGTTTATGAAAGAGATGGCCTATAATTTTTGCACTTTTAATATCCCTGTTGAGTTTTCATACCAAAGTTTTGTTGACCTCATAAAATAAATTGTTAAGCCCTCTCTTCTCTTTTCTGTGTGATTTATGTAACAGTGTGCTATTTCTTCCTTAATTGTTTTAAAAAATCACAAATGAAACCTTCTGGGCCAGTATATATATATGTGTGTGTGTGTATATGTATACACACACACATATATATGTATGTATCTGGCATGAAATGTATATATATATATATACACACACCACACGCACATATATATATGCCACACATATATATATGTGTGTGTGTGTTTATGTGAAAATGTTTTTACAAATAAATTGAATGTCTTTAATAAATATAGGAATATTCGGATTTTCCATTTCTTCTTAATTCTCCTTAATATTACAAAGCTGTAGTAATTAAGCTTATGTGTTGTAGGTGTCAGGAGAGACATACAGACCAAAGAAACAGAAGAGAAAATCCAGAAACAGACTCATATACCTAGTAAGTTGGATTTTTCTTTAAAGAATAGTCACTAAAGTAAATGTTCAAATTTATTAGAATAAAGTTTTTCATTAGATCCTCTTGTTCTCTTATCTGTTTATTATATATTGCTGCTCTCATAATGTCCTCTTTTTCATGCCAGATACTGGCACTTGTGCATTTTCTCCTTTTCTCTTGATTAGCCTTGCTAGAAGACTGTCAATTTTATTAATCCATCCAAAGAACCAACTTTTGGCTTTATTTATTTTTTGTTCATTAATTTTTGTTTTTATGTTTACTATTTCCTTTCTTCTGCTTTCTTTGCTTTTCTTTTCCTAATATCTTGAGATAGATAATTAAAACTTGATTTTCAACATTTCTTTTTTAAATACGAGGATGGAAAGCTATACATTTTCTTTTAAGCACTCCTGAGTCTGACAAGTTTAAAGTCCTATTGTCATTTTATTTACTTCAAAATGCTTTCTAATTCCTGTTTTGAATTTTTCTTTAATTTGTGATTACATACATATTACTTAATTTCCAATAGTTGAGGATTTTTAGTTATATGTATATATATGAATCCATTTTTTTGGCATGATTTTGTTGTGGTCAGAGAATATACTCTCAAAGATTTCAACTCTATCTTTGTTGAGACTTTCTTTTTAGCTCATCTTATGGTCATTTTGGAGAAATATCCTATGTGTATTTGAAAAAAATTGCATTTTCTGTCGTGTTAGTCATAGCTTTTAATATTTGTCAATTAGGTTAATTATAAATTCTTTATATTCTAATATTTTGTTTGTCAATTATTTGGTTTGCTTGTTCTGTCAGCTGCTGATACAGCCTCCAATTCTGCTTGTGGATTTTTCTATTCCTCCTTTTTAGTTTTCTCAATTTTTTCTTTATATATTTGGAGGTATATTATTGGATATATGTAGATTTAGGATTGTTTTATCTTCCTGCTAGACTGATATAACTACTGATACATTTGGATTGGCTTCCACTCTTGCTATTTATTGGTTTTTTTTTTTTTTTTTTGAGATAGAGTCTCACTTTATTGTTCAGGCTAGAGTGAGTGCGGTGGCATCAGCCTAGCTCACAGCAACCTCAAACTCCTGGCTTAAGGGATCCTACTGCCTCAGCCTCCCGAGTAGCTGGGACTACAGGCATGAGCCACCATGCCTGGCTAATTTTTTGTATATATATATATATATATATATTTTTTTTTTTTTTTTTTTTTTTTTTTAGTTGGTCAATTAGTTTCTTTATATTTTTAGTAGAGGTGGGGTCTCGCTCAGGCTGGTTTTGAATTCCTGACCTTGAGCGATCCTCCGGCCTCAGCCTCCCAGAGTGCTATGATTACAGGCGTGAGCCACCACGCCCGGCCTTATTATTGTTTTTTATTCAATTTTTTTTATACTTAATTTTCTCTGTCCTTGCTTTATTTTGGATTAGTATACTATTTTTAATATAATAGACTATATTTTAGTTATATAGTCATATTGAGTATTTTATAATGTGCATTCCCAACCAATTATAGTTAATATAAAGTTTTACTTTACCATGTCCCTGTCAGTACTACAACATCCTATAACATTTTAACTCTATTTGCTCTCTGCTGTTGTGCTGTTGTTATCAAACACTTTGTTCTGTATAGGCTTCAGTTCCTCTAAGACATTATTATTGTAATACCCTTTCCCTTCTCCTTTTTTCCTCTGTTTCTGATGCTTTTATCTGGAATTATTTTCCTCTGCTTATAGAATTCCACTTGGTATTTCTTTTAGTTTAGATATGCTGACAACAAAGTTTATTAGTTTTTATTTATCTGAAACATCTTTATGTCACTTCCATATTTTGAGTGATGTTTTTCACTGGGTATAGAAATCTAGTTGTTGGCTATTTTCTATCAGCATTTTTAAGATGTAATTATATTGTCTTCTGGCTTCTGATGATAAGACAAAAGGTAATATGTTTATTTGCCATACTTATTTTTGAAATGTTGTCTTTTTCTTTGGTTTTCAGTATTTTTGTTGCAATGTAGGAAGGGATGTTTTTCTTTGTATTCATCCTTCTTGACATTTACAGAATTTCTTTAATTTGTGTGTTGATGATTTCATCAAAATTAGAACATTATCAGTCATATGTTCTAATATTACTTTTGTACATTTTTCTTTCTCTTCCTTTCTTGGGATTCCAAATACAAGTATGGTAAGATTTTTTCACTGTACCACTATTTTTTTAAATACCCTTTTCTATATTCGCTTTGTTTCACTCTGTACTTCAGTGTATGTATTTTGAATTGAGTTACCTTTGATTTCCACATTCTGGATTCCTGGGTATCAAGAGACAGTTATGGAAATATCCTTGGTAGCATTTTCACCAGTAGTACTGTGTTTCCTGGAAAATAAGCCCAAGCAGGATTTCTAAGCATTTGCGCAATATAAGCTCTACCCTGAAAATAAGACCTAATGATGGGCGTGGCTATGCAGCATATCTGCACAACCCATGCATTTCATGGCGGAGTGGTAAAGAAGATGAGTAGCCCTTATCATCTGCTCCATCGTGACAGCCACTATCCCAGAGGTGACTGGAAAGGTGCGGGCAGTCCCACCAACAAGGTCGGTTCCCCCAGTCAGGTCCCGGCCATCCTGTGCATGCTGCAAGCCAAGGCTTTGAGGGGGAAATTAACACATCCCCTGAAAATAAGCCCTAGGGTGTCTTCTTGAGGAAAAATAAATATAAGTCCCTGTCTTATTTTCGGGGAAACACAGTAGTTCCCAGGATGGGGTCATTTTGTATCATTCTGGGAGTCTAATTGTGCTTATGATGGAGTAGATTGTGGTAGACCAGCCTCCCATGGAGAATCATTAGTAGAGCCCCCTTAAGTCCAAGTTGATTGGGTAGCTTTCCATTGTCTTCAAATGGATTTTTTTTTTTTTTGGGTGTTTTAGCTGGTCCTGGAACATGGCTGAAGAATATCTTCATGTTCCCAGGAACTTGCTGACCAGCACAAATAGCCTCATTGCCACCTTCCATATCTCATGTGACTATATCTAACTGGTGGAATGGAATTCTCATTCAAACTCCCTGCTATAAGATACCCTGGGAAATGTGTGGCTTTTATCTTTTCAACCTCTCCAACCAGAAATAGAATGAAATTGAAGTTCAATGAGAATTATATGTAGAAAGGTATCATTTGGCAAGATACATAATCTTTCTGTCTTTTGTCCAAAAAATAGGGAGAATAATACTTACTTTTCATGTTATTGTATGGTTTACAAGAAACAGAGAAACTTATGCACGATGATTAAAGAACTCTCATTTTGTGAGCAGAAGAGTTATCCTAGGATATATGGCTAGGAGTGGCACTGCTGGGTCGTAAATTATGTATATCATAAACTTTAACGGATGATTCCCAATTATTTCCCAGTGTTTGTCTAAGTACAAATTGGTACTGCCCATCGGTGCTGGTCCTGGGCTGGCTTCTCGCAGGTCCCGCCCAATTGCCTCACTCTACCACTTGTGATCTGAGGCAGCAGACGGGGAGTATAGCTCTTTTAGTCACCAGGTCGAAAGAGCAATCACTGGGAACCAGGCCAAGTGAACCTGTGTTAAAACATGGCTGGGCCCGTTTGATTTACAATTATGAAATATTTAGACATTTGATATAGGAGCCTCCATTTGTACTCTTACCCAAGACCCTGAAACATTAAGGGTAGATGGGGGTCCAGGCAAAGAGATACCAGCACACAGTGACAGGTAGATGTCCAGCCCTCCTTATGAACTCTGAGATGCAACACACTGGGTAATTAATTTCTCTCTGGTATGCAGAGTACAAGCTTGACGTACACAAGTTGCCAAGCCCCAGAGTCAAATCTGGAATATTCACGTGGAGCTAGAGGCACAATCTGGGTGGTCACTGTGCTGGTACTTCAGACATCAGCGTCTGCTCAGCCATCTGGAGACACATCTGTTTCTGTTCTCATCTCATCTGTTTGAAATTGTTGTCTTCATGGACTTACACACAGATTCTAGGAAACAGCTGGTGACATGAAACACGTTGGACCGTACTTTTAGCACCTTTCTCTAGCACTATGAAATGCTTTTAGTGTACATAACTTCTTAATGTTTAAATCACAGTTTCATCTAGTCAGGGTTACTACATCCCATTTCATGGCTTTGTCTACCAGGGATAAGAAAAATGCCTTTGGTTGGTTGGTTTGTTTTTAAGAAATCCACATGATGTGAAAATTATAAACACAATGGAAGGATGGGGGTGGGAAGGGCTAGGGGACCTTAGCTGATCACCCAGGGACTCAAATTTAAATGCCTTAGGGGCCAGGAGTGAGCTGGGAGGTGGATCCAGGGTAAGACACAGACAAGGATGAGGATCACAGTGATCTGGAGAGTGTTTGCCTCACCTAAATGTATTAAAATCTACTGTTTGCAACTTTTAGTAAACCTTTTCTAGAACTACAACTTACAGACCAATAAGCATACAGCCCAACAGATTTTCCAAGTGAGCTCATCTCTGTAACTGACATGCAGATCAAGAGATGGAACATCATTGGCAGCCTTGGAGCCCCTACTCCCCCCTCGAGTCACTCCCTCCTGCCTGTTGCCCTCACCCCCAAAGCACAGCCACTATTCTGAATTCTTACACCATGGATTAGTTATTCTTGGTTTTGAATTGTAGATAGACAGGTAGATGGGTGACACATTTTATGTTTGGCTTCTTTGACTCAGTTTATATTTGGGGCGCTTTTCTATGTTGTATTTAGTTATAGTTTGTTCATGCTTATTTCCATACAATATTCCATGGCATGAATATAACACAATGCAATTATCCATTCTGCGTGTATGGGCTTGTGTGTTGTTTTCACTTACTGCTTACTGTAAATAGTGCTAAAGTGCTTTTATGAACACTTCCATATATTTTAGTGCACATATGTATCAATTGATGTTAGGCATGTACATAGATGTGGAATCGCTAGGCTCTAGCTGTATTTTGTCCTTTAGGAAATCTTACCCAAGCATGGTTGTGTTGATGTCCACGCTTCCCAGCAGTGCTTGAGAGTTCTGGCTACTCCACAGACCCACCAATTCTTGGCATTTTTCATCTTTTTCAATTTGACCATTCTAATGGGTGGTGAGGGTGTTTCAGGGTTTTGTAATTTTATATTTCTCTGACCACCAATGAAGTTGAGACCCCATTACATATATTTATTGGCCATTTGGATATCCTATGTGGACAAGAGCCTGTTTAAGATTTCTGGGGTTATTTTTCTTATTTTTCTATTGATGTTTTTAATCTTTTCTTACTAAATAATAAGTATTCTTTGTATGACTCTTGTGTTGGAGATATGTATTGCCGGCATCATTTCCCATTTTGTGGCTTGCTTTTTTATTCTCCTAATAATGCCTTTTTAGAAGTTATTAATTTTTATGTCATCTAGTTTATCGATATTTAGTACTTTTTGTGTCTTGTGTAAAAAATCTTTGCCTCGGTCTTATTCTAAAAGCTTTATGTTTTATTTTTCACATTTGGATCTACAAACCGTCTGGAATTGATTTTCGCATGTGGTGTGAGGTGGTGGGAAAGAAGTAGTAACAGTGAGTCCACAAATCACTTTCTCCTTCCGCCTCTCTCCTTCTCCATAAGGCCTTAAACCAGTTTTTAGCTGAAACCTCTGTAAACACGCTGGTGGGATTTCCTAGCTGGCTGATCCTGGTGGGAATGTTGGGAATGCTGTAATAAGAAATCATTATCTAAAAATGCTTTAGGAGAACATACTTGATGTGATTAGATTGGGTGTCATGGGTCATCCTGTGACTTCTGCTGTGGGAAGTGCTGTACCAGCAGTGACAGGTATTCACGGAGGCCCTCTGAATGTGCCATCAGGGAGGCCTGAAAACCTGAGACCCTGACACTGCGCACCTGCCTGAGCTGGTCTGTGCCGCACAGAGCGTTAGCGCTTGTGAGTGACTCCAAAACCCAAACGCCTCCCAGGGTAGAGAAGGGGACTGCAGGATGCTGCTCCTGCCGGCCCGGGGCCGCCCAGACCTGTTGTTTCTTTCTTCTTCCCTTCCAGGGGTTGGGAAAGACTGGCACTTTCCCTGAGTCTGTCCAACGATTCAGGTCTTCGTGCTAGAGCAGGGACAGGTCAGACTTCACCCTTTCCCATGCGATGTGGAGCTGACCCAGCCAGCACGAGGGCATGCACGGGAGCAACAGGGAGAGCAGCAACTGGCTGGAACAGACCCTGCAGGTGTGGGAGGCACTGTCACAGTCACCCAAGGTTGGGAGCCTGGGCTGATCACTCATGCTGCAGAGGTTTGAGGGTGGGATCAGGGAGACCGGTGGGAAAGCTCCTGTGATAATCTAGGTGAGCCAGGTGATCGTGGCCTGGACCAGCCAGGAGACAAGATGTAGTCTGACTCTGGATCTGCTTTGAATTTAGGTGAGATCAAGGTGGAGAAACAGAAAGGAGCCTGGGATTTGGGCCTGGCGCTATAGAATGGAGCTTCCTTGCAGAAAGGGACAAACATGCATTGGGATCATGGGTGTGGAGCCAGACCTCCTGGGCATCATTCTTGGTTTTGTTATTTGCTTTGTGCAGCCTTGGACCACGTTACTTCTCTGTGCCTTAGTTTCCTCATCTCTAAAATGGAATTAATGCTAGTACTTATTTACAGGGTGGTTGTAATGCTTTCATTAGTTAACATACATAAAGCTTGTAGAAAATATGGTAAACAGTTTATTGTTTACTGCATGGGAGTCTTTTAGGAGAAAATTTACTGATGTAATTCTGCTTACAGTGTAGCTCTTCATTTATGTAGCTATCAGCTTATGTGTCTGTGAGCCCCTGGGGAGGGCTAGAGGGCGACTTGTTCTATGGAAACACTTTGTGCAGCCCCTGGACTGGGGAAAACCTGAGAAATATCTGCTGAAAATGTAAAGTATTTGAGGGCTCTGGGAGTCCAGGGGGCAGCATGGAAGTTGCCTTCCCTCAAGTCTTCTCAGTTCCCCAAATACCATGTTTCCCTGAAAATAAGACAGGGTCTTATGTTTATTTTTCCTCAAGAAGACATCCTAGGGCTTATTTTCAGGGGATGTGTTATTTTTTTAAGTACGGTACAACAATCTACTGTGTTTCAAATAGAGTTAAGTCGTCTTCTTCTGGAACATCATCATAACTCTCCAAACCCTGAATTCCATTCTGAATTTCTTGCGGCTCTATTTCCTTTAGAGCCATTGGCCCCAATCTCTCATGTAGAGCAATAGAGCTCTCATGGGGCAGATGAGAAGGGCTGCTCGTCTTCTTTACTGCTCTGCGATGAAATGCATGAGTTGTGCCAATAAGCTGCATAGCCACGCCCATCACTAGGTCTTATTTTCGGGGTAAGGTTTATATTGCACAAATGCTTAGAAATCCTGCTAGGGCTTATTTTCGTTGAGCAAATGCTTAGAAATCCTGCTAGGGCTTATTTTATGGGTAGGTCTTATTTTCGGGGAAACACGGTATGATGAACAGGTAAGGGAGGAAAAACACACTTTTCCTCTACCCATTTTAGGTTCATCGGCTGGGGCCTTGCAGATTAGCCTGACAAAAGACAGAGTAACAGGAAGAAAAAGCAGATTATCATCCTGTGCAGCGCACACCGCACAGGAGGGAACTCAGGGAAGAATAACTCAAAGGGGTGGTTAGAACTGGGGCTTATATAGCATCTCAGCAGAGAGCAATACCTTTGTAAAGAAGTGACAAGAGAAGCAAAAGGCCCTTAGACTTCCAAAGGTGGCAGATTGTGCGAAAGTGAGTATATGTGGGAACTAACAGAGTGAGGTTCGCTTGTGCACATCCGTTTTATTGCTGACTTTCTTTCTTTCCAGAGCCAGGAAACTTCCCAGGGAGAGGGGTTTATGGCGGTCCTCATTTCTCAGAAGTTTCTGGTTTTATTCAGATTAGGGAAGTTCTGGGAAGAGAACTCTATATCTCTTGAATCTCATTTTCCTCCAGCTCAAAAGAATCTTCATGCCAAATTGGCATATTTTGGAGTGGCATATTTTTGTCCCCTACAAGCATAACATTAACAAAATTAAAACACTTTGCTTGCCACAGACATTCATGTCAAGGCCCCCCAAATAAATGTACAATCCTGAAGAAGAATGAGGCAATGCTTTTAAAGATCACTTAGCTTCCCTGTCCAGCCACGATGGCCCCTGCTGTGCTGGGAATCCAGAGCCCCTGTTGCTGAGAAGTGGCTCGGTTCCTGGCTTGCATCGCTTACAGCAGAGGGTTCAGTCTGGTTGCTGATGCATTAGGGGCGTTCAGGATGGGTGGATTTCCAATGCGTCTTTTAGAGTCCTCTAAATTTAACAATGGCCTATTTTATTTTATTTGTTGGTACAATTAAAGTAATTTTGGTGTTGAATAATTTAAGAATTAAGACAATTTTCTTTAGCATTTTAGTAGGCCTGCTCTATAAACAATTAGCATAATATCTATGCACTGCTGGCCTTTCTTCTCTTAGTGTTTATTTTGCTCACATGGAGGAGTGGGGTAAGTGACAGGCTGGGTGAGGCTGTGCGGGCAGAGGAGGGCTTCTGTAGATAAAGGAGACGGCTCCTTCAGTACGAGCACGTCTGCTTCCAGGAACACCCTTGGACTAGCTCCCTCTCCTATTCCCGGCTCTTACATCTTCCAGGCACCCATTAGCTGCCCTGGGTTTGACTTTGACCTATTTGCGTAGCTTCTGTGTTTTGCATCTACCTGGATTTCAGCATGTGTCTCTCAAATAACAAGCCCTGGCCCGAGCCTCAGGCTTTCCTCCCATCCTGGACTTGATGCTGGTGTTTGACACCTGTCCTCCTGGCTTAGAGAATTGGCCATGCCCAGTAGGTGTCTACCTTCACCCATCTGCCACTCATACCTTCCCCTGGTCCTTTGTTGGACCATGATCTCCACCCTCATTTGGGAGTAGAATCACAGTTTTATACTAGAAACTATACGCTTTTATACACACACATATATATATATATATAATTTTAACTCTCACCACAGTCAGGGGCCCTGGATCTGGAGTAAAACTACATTGATTTTGCATCTCAGTTCTGCTACTTGTTCCATGTGTGACTTTGGGTGTGTTGAAAGGCTGTTTGGAGTATATTTTCTGCTGCCTAAAATGAGCATGATAATAATGAATACCATATGGGGTTACAATGAGTATTAAATAATGATGTATATAAAGGCCTTATTGTAGTGTCTGGCATATAGTAAGCATTCAGTAAATGTAAATTTTAATTTTTGTTATTATTATGTCAATTCTCCTACTAAGACAGACACCATGACAGCTGGTCATTTGAAGCCAAAGCCTATAGTCCTTCTACTAAGCATGGGCAGAGGATCTTATAAGTTATAAAGCATTTCACCTTTTAGAAATAGGATGCCATTTCTAGAATTGTCCTTTCTACTTTTGTAAACTTTGCAAACCACTGACGGAGATTAGGTCAAAGAGGGAATCCCTGTGCATGATGGAAGAGCATTACCCCAGGCAGTCTGAGGCTTTTCCTAAGGTACAGGGTGCAGAGAAAGCTTAGTGTTCATGGACCATTGGTGTTGGAAAGCTAGTCCTGTGCAAACTCCTAACTTCACCCTTGAGAAACTGATCTGGAGAGATTAAATACATGCCTTGGGTCACAGAGCAGAGTCGAGACCAGAACACTGGTTCTGTGACTCCACGTAAGGTTGGTGACCATTCTTCTCCATCACTGCTTCTCAAATTGTGGTCCCTGAACCAGCAGCATCAGCTTTGCCTGGGAACAAATGAGAAATGCAAAGTCTGTTTCACCCCAGGCCTATTAAATCAGAAACTTTTGGGGTCAGTCATGGGAATCTGAGCCTCAGTGATTCTGATGCTTGATCAAATTTGAGAACCATTACTCTTCAGTAGGTTGGCTCTATCATTTTCTTAACTGGATTGGTGTATATTTCTGCAAATCAAGGTATAAATGTAAGAAAAACATGAACGTAAGAAAATACATAGAAAGAAGAGAAAAATAAAGGTCTTTTGATAGTAACTGAGACACACACACAAATTTTGTTTTGTCTTGGAAGACAAATATCTATTTATTTTGCCATCTTTGGTCCCACCACTAAGAAAGCTGCTCTCTTCTGTGATTTATTACAAAGATACAAGTGCATTTCCAGCTTCAATATTATTGGTTGGATGTAGGAATGGGCTATTGGCTCTTCCAAGCATGTAAACACAAATACACTAGAGAAGACAGAAGATGGGTTTGTATGAGAAATATTATTGTTTGGTCCAACTATTTTGTTGTCATTCTCCAAAAATATGACATGAAAAACTAATGTGAAAGTGCCAAGAAATTGATGTTTCATGGCAAAGCCCAGAGTCTCTGGAATGCTTAAATCATGTTACATAGAGCTGTCATTTCCTTCTCTCCTCGTGTCTGTGGGTGGTGTATGAAGGCAGTTGAGTGTAATATAATAACGATTTCTCATGGGTCTGTCTAGACAGATCTTTCTCACTCATCATCAAATGCTGTAAAAGTGCCTGGTGATATTTTATCTCCTGGAGTATTTTGATTATTTTGGACAGAGTTTTATAGAAAAAGCATTGAATGAGTTTCTAACAATTTCACAGCGCAAGAAAAAAATAGTTGGATTATTTTATAAAAAGTTCAAGATGAACTGGTTTGAAGCATTGCTAGACCCTGGAAAACATCATTGGATTTCTACAGGAATGTCTTTACAATTTGGGTAGGTGGGCTGCCATATTAATGCTTACATTGGGGCCTTAGTCTTAAAGAGGGATTACAGATGTGGATGATGGATTATGGGAAGAATTAAACGCGTTCAGAGCCTTATTATGGTCTGGCCACTTCACACGTGATCATCATTGTTCTTGCTCTTGTTCGGGATCATCATTATCATGATCAATATCATCAGAATATTAGCAGTGTGCCAGGTGCTGTAATCAGAGTTTTGTGGGTATAATCCTCCCTAGAACATTAAAGGTAAGTAATACCATTGCCCATTTTATAGATGGAGGAACTTAAATGAGAGCTTATATCATCTGCTCAGGCTCACACAGCTGGGAAGAAATGGTCAGGATGGACGTTCAGGAAGTTTGTCTCCAGAGCCCACCCTCTTAACCTAATATGATGGTTTATCTAATCCAGACATCTAATCCATTCATCACATTACGTGTGAATTATTCTCTCAATACAGATGAGGAAAACAAGGCTCAGAGAGAGGAAACAATTTGCTAAGGCCACAGGGTCGACAAGTGGTGGGCTGGGCTGTCTGTGCCATTTGTGCAGCCTGCCACGGCACCTCGCACTCACCTTTGTGGTCTTGTGCTTTTCTGTGTCTTGCCTTTGGCTCCGATGTGTGATGCTCTTCACAACTTTTGTCCGAGAAACAGACAGGCTTCTAATATTCTGGCCCTTTTAAGGGAAGAAATAGAGAACATGGCTAAATACTGAGACTCTGCTAGGAGAAACAATACAGAGCTCCCGAGTCCCTCAAGTGTATGTGAATAATGCTTGAGAGGAGACAGAAAACTCGACTCCAGTTTGAATCCCTGTTGTTTATTTCTGCGTGATGGCAGCCTGGGCATCAAACCAGTCTGTGCTTGGGTTTATACTGGTTACCAACGGGTACAATTTTGATGTTACATTTTAAGTAATAAAGAAGGAGAGTAAATATTATCTACCAGAAGACATTCATGATTATGTATTGAACGATGTAATGACCTTGGACCATTCATTTCAACCCTTTGGGCCTCACTTTCTGAATGTGCAGAAAGTGAGATGAACGACACTTGCAGGGGTACATCGAGAATTAAACTGTCCACCTGAAGTGCGGAGCTCAGGGCTTGTTACTTAAGAGCACTTACATTGGGTCATTGAATATAAAACATCTGATTTTGAATCAAAAGTGTAGTTTATTATAACTCAAACAAGAAGCAGTAGAATTAATCAAAGTATGCACCTAAACCATTGACACAATTTTGCCATCTTATTGGTAGCTTATTTATGCCAGCAGTGAAGAAATCTGGAGAGCAAGTGGCTATGAAATCACGAAAGGCATTTTCCACAGCTTGCTGAGAATTGAATATTTTTCCTTGCAAGACGTGGTCCAAAGCCTGGAAGAAGCAGTAGTCAGTTGGTACAAGATCTGATGAATACAGTTAATGACAGAGAGTTTCCAATTCCAGCTGCTATAGTTTGAGCAGCGTTGTTTCTGAGACATGTGGTTGAGCATTGTCTTTCAAGATGATTGGCCTGTCTCTAGTGACCTATCTTGGCTGCTTAATCAGAACATCTTCATTATTTCATCCAATTGGTTGCAGTAGACATGCGCTGTAATCACTTGAACAGGTTTCATGAAGCCGTAGTGGATAATACCAGCTCTGGACCACCAAACAGACACCATTAGCTTTTCTTGATGAATATTCGGTTTTGCACTCTGTTTTGGCACTTCATCTCTATCCAACCATTGTGCCAAAAGCTTGCAATTGTCAAAAAGAATACATTTTTCATCACACCCAACAATATGGTGTAGAAATGGTTTACATTTATGTCATGACAGCAAAGAAAGGCAAGCTTTGAGACGATTTCTCTTCTGACATTTATTTAATTAATTCAGAACCCATCTATCCAGCTTCTTTACCTGGCTCATTTGTTTCAAATGGTCCAATATTGTTGGAATAGTAACATCAAACCTTGCTGCTAATTCATGCATAGGTTGAGATGGATTTGCTTCCACTACAGCTTTCAGCTCATCATTATCCACCTTGGTCTCAGGTCGCCCACGTGGCTCATTTTCAAGATTAAAATCACCAGAACGGAACTTCTCAAACCATCCACGTACTGTGCATTCTTTAGCCACATTCTTCTTAAACACTTCATTCATATTTTGAGCTGTCTGTACTGCATTTTTTCCATGATGGAATTCATATTTGAAAATAACTCGAATTTTTGACTTACTCATGTTTTCACAAAAATTGCTGTAACAAAATGTGAAATATAATCACAAGCTAAATTGTGCATTTGAAAGACTGAGGATATACCTTCACAATGAACATAATACAAGAAGTTTCAAAGTGAAATGTCAGAGATATCAACTGTCAAACAGTACTTAAGGAAATCGGACATTCCATACTCAGTAACCGAAATCAATGGCAATTACTATTTGCTGTAGGGAACTGATTGCCTCAGACTGTGTGTTATCCAGTGTCCCCATCTGGGAACATAAAGACTGCATGTGGGAAAATGCTTATGCACATAAATTTAGCTTTCTAATGTTTTACTTTAAAACTTCTCAAACCCACCTAATAATTAACTGGATAACTCGGAGAAAGTGGGATTGTGTCCTTTTCCTCCTCCAGTGCTAATCTATTGCCCAAAGAATTGTTAGCCGAGCATCTTACTACACATTTGGTTTAGCTGGATTTGTGTTGCCACCTGGCAGAAACAGATGGAAAGCAGAGCTCTATTTTGTGCCCTAAACTCTGAGGACCTGGGGAAGATTTAGGATGATTGATGAAGGGAGATCATTATTGAGTTTCTCCGGGGCTTGTGGGCTTTTTCCCATGAGATTTAGAAATAGAACCCACTTCTCTTTAATTTTTGTTAACTCTCATTTACTTCCCACCACTGAATATCCCTGTGTTGTAAGTCAGTTTTCTCCAAAGTGGGGTGTGCACATGCCAGGGAATGTAAGATGAGCCACTGGGTTGAAGGAAGAACATATGGAAATTTCTATTTTCATTTCTTTTTGTTTAAGCAAGAGTAAATTAGCCATTATTAATCTTTATTGCTGGCATTCCCCACTCACACCCTGTATATTTGGCAGGGTTGTCGTAAGATGTTATTCCACTTGTTTTTGGTAAATATATAATGACGTATGGAAGTTTTTTATGGAATCAATCAAATGGATTTGCCAGTTATATTAACCTCCTTTATCTAAACTAACCCTCAAAAAGTACACAAATACTTAAAAAAATCCTGCAAAAAAAATCATAGTTGAAGATAATACGAATAATAGCACAAGCAAAAGATAAGAAAGTCAACAAGTTGACACTTCTCTTGGTGTGAACTACAAGTCAGCCACATTATGTGGCAAAAGTAATGACAGTGTGGTTAGTTCTGATGAGATGTCATTCTAATAAATTAGATCAAGAAGACTATTTATGCCCACTATTACTGACACTCATGCTCTCAGTATCTATTGAGACTTTAGCTAAATATCACAGCAAAAATATACAATTTGCCAATAAATAAGGCAATACCCAGCTCTACTATTACCTCCTTTCTTTCCTCCGTCAAATTAGTGTCTCTAATTGTTCCAATCTTGTCTTTCAACTCTTCACGTTGTAGGAAGATTCATCATTTACAAACATAAATAAAATCACATTATTCCCCCTCACCCCTACTCCCAGCTTAAACTCTGCAATTGCACTTAGAACTAAATTCACAATCTTTGCAGTGACCTATGAGGCCTTTGGACTGGCCCTCCCCTCCGCTTCAACCTCATCACATGCATCTTCCTTCCTGCTGCCTGCCCTGTGGCCACCCAGATGCTCTCTCCATTCCTGGTATAAGTTAAGGTTTTCTCCACCTAAGGTAGCAGCACCAGCTGTTTTGTCTTCTGACCATAGCTTCCTTCTCTTTATTCCTGTAGGGTTCAAATATATATATATATATATATATATATATATGTATATACCAAAATTTTTACATTTTTATAGTCAGTGCTAAGTGCAGCAACTCCCTGTCACTTTAGAGATTATAACCTGCGTTACCAAGACCACTGCATCCCTAGAACCTTCACCAGAGTCATGCTTCTGAAGTTCATGAGTTTTAATTATACCAAGGTAAATGAGCTATTTGGTATCTCCTGTTGTTATTCATATAATTTAATCAACATACTGGATCAGATGATCAAGGTCTCTGCCAAGGCAGAGGCGGACAGTTGTCATAGCCAATGGCTCTCGTTAGCCAATAAGGGTGTACTGCTGTCTCTGCCAGGTGAAGGCAAACTGCTTCTAATTGTCCTGACTAATTGAGATGGGAAAAGGGTGTATTTCAAATCAGTGCCAAGGATCGTGTTGGGCTCCTCAATAAATATATTTATATGACAGTTTCAGTTTATAATAATTCATAGTTGTTCGTTTGGCTTCACCATTTTTCCACTTTTAAAGTCCTTTATGGTAACACTGAGTTCTGCCATTTCTCCCAGAAATGCAGTATGGCTTTTGGTTAACTATTTTGTCCAGAGGTGGAGCAGGCAGTTCCTGGGGCTTTCACTTGGCCCTTCCTACCATGATAATCCCTTCTCCACAGGTCAGGGGGGTCAGTGTGGGAATTATGTCAGTCCTAAGCATGTGCATTCCAATTCTACTTGCAGAAACTAGGGAAATAACCATACAGTGGCTGAGTGAGTCCTGTAGGTTGAGCCTACAGGACCCACCGTGAGACCAATTTAGATTGACTTTATTGTTTTTCCATCAACCCCCACTGTAACCATTCACACACTGTGTCCTGGGATGAGTGTCAGTTCAGGCTAATGCCTAACAGCCCCCTGAAGGTCTGGGCATCTCTCTTTCACATAGTCAGCCTTTTGAATGGCTGTATGCTACTCTGGGAAAGAATTGGGGAAGATTTACAGCATATACTCGAGGCCATGTTTTAGAGTTCTTCCCTAATGGTTTCCTGACTTTCTCCCCACTCCAGGGCTCAGGATCTGTGAGCTGGCTTAGGTCTAGGGTCTGACTGTGGATTCCTACCGGCATCTCAGGGAAACTTTTTTGCTTTTTGTTTTGTTGCCATCAGACACCACGATTTCTGGATTATATAAATCAAGTCATATCTTAGTTGGCCACCCATTTATTTCATTCATAGGAAGCCAACAATCAACCTCTACAGACTTCTAAGCGTCGAAAGATTCTGATTGCTGCTGCGTATCTGTGTGTGTCCTGAGAATTGGGACAACTTTGTCTCTCATTGGTAAGCCTCACAACTAGGTTCCTGCCACCTTGGATCTCATTATTCCCATTGAAATCAGAGAAGTCAATGCCAAAATCTTTCTTTGTGGTCTCAAGACTATGTAGGATAGCCATAGGGAACTTCTGAGGGATGCTGGGTGTCTCATCAATGTGTGTCTTTTTGCTTTGCCATGGGGTCAGGTGAGGAGATAGCTAAGAGTGTTGCACATGAGAGGTTTATTCCTACAGTTCCATCTACCTGATCTTCCAGTTTCGTTTATTTACAATATTCCAGGGCAGTTTCCATCTCAAGTTTTTGCTTACAGGCTACCATTGGAGCCAGGCTTCAATCAATCAAGCAAACAAACTGTTAGAACCTCTTCTAGTTATGTGAGCTAACACGATACATCCCAAATTGGGTAGTACATCAAAATTTCGGTCTCTCTTTCTCTGTATATATTTCCTATGCACACTTACATGGTATTCTCCTTGAGAATATATTCCATAATTTTTTTATATTTATACAAAAGTATATGATTCATATAGGGTATTAATATAAGATATGTTAATGCATGCTATATTGTTAATATATATCATGTTGAAGAACATATAAAATATCTGGGTATAATTATATATAATATTTTCTGCTACAAATCATCAAGAGCTTCCACTCCAAGGAGGAGAAGTGATTAGATACCCGGAGATTAGTACTGGGATAAACCTCTTGATAACCCTGGATGACAGGGGCACAGGGAATTGCTGGGAGGGCTGAAGCCCTGGCAGAAGGGCCCCCTGGAGGCGTCGGTGGTGTGGGAGCATATGGCTACGACCACAGGAGTGGCACAGAAGGGAGCAGGGAATGAACGCCCTGCTCTCTGTCCTCTGGCTTCTGATCCTTTGGTGATCATTCACTGGTGGAAATCAACAGGAAACTAGGCAGCAAGGGAACCCAGTGCTGTCCTCTGTGTAGACCAGCTTCCCGGGACACAGAGCGAGATAGATAGAAAAGATCAGGGTACTGGCCTGGAAAGTGCAGCAATCCACTAAAAAATTAAAGTCAATATACCGCATTCTGAGTTTAAATTTTAGAGGCTCATAAATTATAACTCTCATGAATAAGACTCGAAAAATTATTTGGGATTTGTCTAAGACTTGTAAAGTTGCTATCTGACTGAGGAAAATCATACAATCATACTGAGGAAAATCATACTGCCATGACTGCAGGTACTGTTTCCCCCCAAAATAAGACAGGGTCTTATATTTATTTTTCCTCAAGAAGACACCCTAGGGCTTATTTTCAGGGGATGTGTTATTTTTTTTTAAGTACGGTACAACAATGTACATTTATCCAAATATAGTTAAGTCGTCTTCTGGAACATCATCATAGTAAAATGGCAGCCACAGCTTTCCTTCTTCTCCCTGGGGACACACAATACCTAAAGCAGAGCATCCTGCTCCTCACTTCACTGAGGAGACTTTCCCCTCAAAGCCTCAGCTAGCAGCATGCACAGGATGGCCGGGACCTGACAGGGGGAGCCCACCTTGTTGGTGGGGCTGCCCGCACCTTTCCGGTCGCCTCTGGGATAGTAGCTGTCACGATGGGGCAGATGAGAAGGGCTGCTCATCTTCTTTACCACTCTGAGACGAAATGCATGGGTTGTGCAGATACGCTGCATAGCCATGCCCATCACTGGGTCTTATTTTTAGGGTAGGGCTTACATTGCTCAAATGCTTAGAAATCCTGCTAGGGCTTATTTTATGGGTAGGTCTTGTTTTCGGGGAAACACAGTAGGACATTATAACCACAGCTGTAAGCTTTCTAACTTACCCTCCCTACTCCCATATAAGCTAGGAATTTTCATCTATTTCCATTTCTGCCGTGTTTACTGGGAAGGAGGAGTAAAGATAAATGTGTTGAGAGAATTCCCATCTCTACACTTTAATTATTTCTTTTTCTATTCCTTTAAATCCATGCCTACTGGAAATCATATTCCTGGAAATGTCCAATTTTCATCCTTAATCAAATTGTGGCGAAGAGATATTTGCTCGTTAATGGTGACTGACAGTGTAAATCTATATGAGCACTGTGAAGTTCATACACATTTCTATGTGATGCTATTAAATTACTTACCTGCTTCCTTACCTGCTTTGTAAAGCCAGCTAGGACTCTGCTAATACTTTATCTCCCCAAGGCCTTGGGTCACATCCCTTTGGAGCTCAGGCCACCCCGAACATGAAACATGTTTTGTTATAGAAAGAGATATGCTTAAATATAGTATATCTTAAACCTTAGTAGGGATGCTGACACTTAATAAAGAGAGATATATATTAAGATAGAAATGTACAGACTTATTATGGAGACTTTTTCTTATATAAACATTACATGTTAATTTGTGAATTTGGGGAAAATATGGAACTATATAGGGAAACTAAAAAGTCATCTATAATTCCACTATTGGGACATCTACTATTAACATATTTGTATATATTATTTCACTGTTTTTTTCTTGATATATATGTACATATATACATTTTTATCTATAACTTCATGTTATTAAATTTACAAATCTTCCTTTAGTGATACTTATATTCAATACAAAATTGATAGCAGTCAACTTGGAAATCTTTATCATTAATATATTATCTGTATAAATTTTGAATTATCTTCTAAAATGTAATTTTTGATGATTTCATGGTGTTACATTGTTTTAATTAGTCATGATTAACTAACCAATTCCCTATTTTTTAAAAAATTGGAAATAGTACTTTATTGAGCCCCTTAAATTTAGAATCAAATTTTATGTATTTGGAATAAATACTTAGAAGTATAATTACTGAGTTGAAAGGATTACATGGATTATTTAAAGTCGGATATTTTAGATGTAAAAGAAACCCTATCAGTTGTTTCTTCTGCATTCATCACAGATATTTCTGTATGCACTGGATATAAAAAGTATCAGAAGGTTTGAAACCCCGACATATTAGTCTTGGCAGAACATTTTATTTTTTGACAGAATGGTTGGATTCTTGGTCCTGTCTCTCTGCTTCATTGAACAAGAGCACCCGTTCTGTCTGACTTCATCCATTTTGAAGTTTCACACGGTCACAGTGTCTAAGGCACAGTGACAAAAGGCCATCGATCAACATAAATCCGTGCTCAGTCCATGGGTCTGGTCTGGGGCGACAGGGATCGTCACTGGCTGTTCCTTGGGATGTGAATCTGTCTTTCCTGTTGACGTAGCTAGTCCAGAGGCCGCAGGTCATGGTGCATGGTGAGGAGCCCAACATTAAGTGCATTTTTAAAAGCCAGAACACGGGTGTATCTTGGATTTTGAGAGCATCCTGTTTCCTCCTAGTGATGCTGTTCACTGGTTAGCAGGTCAATATCATTCTTGACAGTATTGATTTTCAATGGCCATACAACAGTTCTCGTGTGCCTGCCTCATAGGGAAAAATGATGCAGAGCTCGGATATTAATTTTGTTGTTGTCTTTTTAAAAATTATTACCTTTGAGCATCTGAAGGTCGAAGCTGGAGAAGCAGCATTAAAATCAATGCCAAAAAAGAGTTTCTGGCTGGACCTTATGTTTGGCAACATTAGAAGAATCTAAACAGCTTTTGTCACTCACATGAGTGTAAAGCAAAAAATGACCTTTTCTGCGTGCAATGCTACCCATTCCTTATGGGGAAGATGTCTTTAGTCAGGGTATAAGAGAGTGGCTGCATGACCATGTAAATCCATTACAGATTTTTCCTAGATGCTTCCTCCAAGCTGTCTGACAGAAGGGATTTTAGGATGACTGACTTCCTTTTCTGAAAGGAGTAGCTTTGAGACAGCAGTTCTCTCTCTCTCTCTCTTTCTCTCTTCCCCGTCTCCCCTGTCCCTCTCCCTCCTTCCCTCTCTCTCCGTGTTTCCCTTTTTCCTCTTCTCTCTCATTCTTCTTTCCCTACTTCTTGCTTACTTTTTTCTTGCTTACTTTTCCCTTTTTTCTCCTATTACACTTTTTGATTTTTTTAATTGCAAAAGTAATACACACTAGTTGTGGAAAATTTAGAAAACATAGAAAACCATAAAGATAGAAGTTATCAAATTATTTGTAATCCCATTTCACAGAATGGATGTTTCATGCTTGGAGTGAAAGGGAGTGCGTGTGTGCATGTGTATGCATAGTCTTGCATGCACACATACATGTACACATGTATGTATACATATGTAATTAACCAAGATGGCCAGCATTAACTTTTGGCTAACAAGAACAATTAAGCAGGTTGTTCTTAACTAGTCATTCTCTTTTAAGATGTTATCAACGGAAAATGCTCTTGTCATTAAAAAAAATAGCTGATGCAATTTCTGATAATAAGTTTTCAAAGCATAATGTAGAATATCTTCCATTTTGGATATAGTTTTGAATATGCTCTGAGGAGCATATTCAAAACTGAATATGCAGGAGATGGGTGGGTGGGTCTCAAAGCTTTCTCTACCAAAGCTTCTCTACTTCTCTGTCTCCCCATCACGCAGGTGACAGGTGCTGCTAACTAAGGTGCTATGGGAAAAGGCTCGAAAGGGGCCACTGAGAAATTGAGGCTAAGTAGTGAGGATGTTTAAAATGTACTCAAGAGTAAGAACTGGTTAGGAGACTTCACTTGGAAGCGTTTAAAAATATCGTTAACTACAGAGGTGGGCTCTGAGCACTGTCATGCCCCAGCGGAGGATCTGTGAGGACAGAGGAGGCCCCACTAATAAATAGCACCTCTTATGGGAAGTGCTTGTGTACCGTGGTCTCCCGGTCTTAGCTGGGGACTAGGCTTGTGTGCTGTCCTGTGATACTTAACATGAAGAGACAGGGAAAGAGGCTAGTTGCACGCACACGACGCTCAGAAGTGAAATGCAGCAGCTCTCACAATGGTCCTACTCTGGTTTCACTATATTTTTGTTTAATTGTAAAAATGAGCAGGAGAGAAACTCCGCTAGGACTCAAAATAGTGAAATTACTTTCAATGCTATTATTATTTTCTCTCAGTAGATGGCACTGTTTTGAATGAATAGGGTTTGGTTGCGTTCAATTGGAAAAGTGGAATAGGATAAAGCTTCTTTAAATGAAGAGGATTGTACTGTCATCAACTCCAAAGCTTTGCTATTGAAACAGAAATAGGGTAGTAACAAAAGTATATTTTCTGGTTTCTAGACTAGCATGATCCTGTAGAAATATAACCAGAGCTCCATACGTACTTTTAAAGTTTCTAGTAGCAACATTGAAGAAAACATTGAAATAAAAGGTGAAATTACGATGAATAAAATATTTCATTTAACCCAATATATCAAAATATTCAATTTTTAACATTTAATAAAAATTATTAATAGAATACTTTGCACTCAGATGACCACTATTTCAAGTCCCCATACCAGTAACTAGCGGCTGCCGTATCACACCATGCAGTCTGGCTGGGTGCTCCCCTCTTTCTCCCTTTTTTCTTCAGAAGGCGGTGATTTTCCAAAACAATTGGCCTGAACAAGAATCATGTTTTCACTTTTTTTAGTTTTAGGGTAAATTGATGTGCTGAATCTGATCCTTGCCCAAATCGGGTCTCCATCAATGCAGAGGTTACGTGTACAAATACCACTTTCGGTCCTCCATAGAAGACTACATTGCCAGACTACATTGTCCTGCATAACTATTAGAACCTTCTCAGACATCTGCTAACCACTGGATCCTTACTGTACCAGGCACCGATCTAAACTGCAAGAGTCATCCTTGCATTTCTAAACAAGGTGAGACTTAACTAACACATTTGCAGAGACACAGTGGGACTTGTACCTTTCTCCCTCCTTTTCTCTCCATTCATCGCATTCAATTAACATTAATTGAGTTTCTAACTTCTCCCAGAAGTCTGCCAAGTGCCAAGAGTGTGCAAAAGGATAAGGTTTCTGCCCAGAAGATCACAATCTCATGGGGGTAGTGGACAAGTAAGCAGACAATTAGATAGGATGGCACAAGTGCTATTAAAACATGCTCAGGGTGTGATCAGAGTTAAGAAAGGGCATTCATATCTATCCATCTTGGGGGTGCTCGTGGTGGAGGTGGGGGAGTGAGGGAAGTCTCCTGTAGTGTTTGGAGTCTGAGCTGCATCATTACGGGATGAGTAGGGCTGGTGAGAAGAGGTGGAAGGTGGCAACGTCAGTGGGGTGAGGGTGCATCATGTGGAGACCAGCATAAGCCTGTGCCCAGAGGAGTGAGAGAGCGTGCTGTGTTTGGAGAACTACAGGTAGCTGGGGTTTTCCTGGGTGTAGGGATGAGGGTAGGATGTAGAGTGGTAAGGAGTGAATAGTGCTCGGATCATCCAAGGCCTTGAATTTCATGCTAAGGTGTTGGATTCAATATTGAAGACTGAAAGAAGGGTTAAAGAATCCCTGTTACAGGAATGGTATGGCCAGACTTCCACTTCAGAAAGTTCCCTCTGGATTCTGCATGGAGAATGGGCAGGGGGTGGGAGGAGAGAAGAAGGCAGGGAGACCTAGTCTTTGGGCTTTTGCAGTGACTACAAGAGGAATGGTGAGGGCTTGACCTACAGCAGCAGCTGTGGGGATGAATTAACGCTATATTTGAGAGCGATTTTGGGAGCAGGATCAGAAGGAATGGGAGAGCAGTGGCATGGAAGGGAGACAATGGGATGCAGGAGAGAACCAGATCCAGATTTTGTAGATATACAAGCTCATGTAACTTGGGAAGCTGCATCTTCCAGAAAACGAACCCCAAAATTATAAATTAACAGGTGCGCAGCCCCTCTCAGGGCCTTGAGGGGACCGTGTGCATGTGACAGCCTCAGAGCTTACCCCTCAGAGTTCAGTGGTGAATCTGCCCCTACTCCCAGACAGATGGCTGGGACCACAGAGATGCAGAACACAGGAGGAGGAGGGGGGATTTATGGGGAAGATGACGGGGTCTGTTCCGGACTTGTTCTTGAGATATCGATAGAGCATTTATGTGGTGACGCTGCACGCACACATCTGGAGCTCAAGAGAGCAGTGGGCTGCAGATGCCCCTGGATGTCCTAAGCACGTGGGCGAAACCACAGGAGAAGTTATGCTGCCCAGGGTAGAGTAGGAAGAGAAGGGTGTGGTGCCTCTCCTTGAGCGGTGTGAGGAGGAAGAAAATTATCCAGCGGAGAGTGAGCAGGTGCGGCTGAGGGACCTGAGGAAACCAGGCAAGCGTGGTGCTCTGGGTGCTGGTCGGGAAGGGAGCTTCCAGGAGGGTTCAGCTGGTGCGATTTTCAGGTTTGCGGCATTCACAATGCACAACACACTTGCTCTCACGATCCAAAGAGGGTTTAAGATTTAATGTGCAAATATCTGCAGAGAGGAAACAGTATTTACAGTCTACACTGAGTTGCAAGGGACTGACACCAGCTTTTGCTTTTGGAGGTTGTTATCTCTCTCTCATTTGCCATGAACCTCAGGGGCCAGAAGAGGGTTGGTGCTATCTCACTTCCCTGCTGAGTCTTCCAAATCCATACTCTTCTACACTCCTTTGTGGCATGTGCCATTTGAATAGGCAGCCTTCTACCTCCCTGTTGCTGGGCACCATGGACACACTCCTGCTCAGTCCCCTCACACATGAAAGATGTTGAGGCCGGGTGCAGTGGCTCGTGCCTGTAATCCTAGCACTCTGGGAGGCCGAGGCAGGCAGATCGCTCAAGGTCAGGAGTTCGAAACCAGTCTGAGCAAGAGCGAGTCCCCCATCTCTACTAAAAATATAAAGAAATTAATTAGCCAACTAAAAAATATATAGAAAAAATTAGCCGGGCATGGTGGTGTGTGCCCATAGTCCCAGCTACTTGGGAGGCTGAGGCAGGATTGCTTAAGCCCAGGAGTTTGAGGTTGCTGTGAGCTAGGCTGATGCTATGGCATTTTAGCCAGGGCAACAGAATGAGACTCTGTCTCATAAAAAAAAAAAAAAAAAAAGGAAGAAAGATGAAAAATGTTGAGACACCTTCCTTAAGGTCCTCAGCCTCAGTGCCCTCCATGGTATTGAATTAGCTGCATATTATACCACTATATTTCCTCCACTGTGGCCTCACCTCAACTCTGTGGCTGACATTGGAAGCTCTCTTTTTATAGCTGCGGTCCCTTGTATTTCCATTATATTATGGAGAAAGCCAGAAATCGGTCAGGCACATGGAGTCTAGCAAATTTTATTGAAAGTCTGGCCACTGAGCTGGTCCTTGGCTCCATCTCTTATTCTCCTCTCAGTTTAATTCTCCATATCATTAAAACAAAATAAGAAACTCCTCCAGTCATTAGTAAGAAATTGTGGTTCTTCTGAGGTTCTTGTCTCTCACAGGTCCTTGGACACTTTCCAGGGGCCAGCAGGCACTTTCATGTCACAGATACACATAGGACCCAGGCAGGACGTGAACAATGGGTGTGGGGATGGGCTTGGCTGGAGGGCTAAGTCCTACCCAGAGTCATTCAAATCTGAACCTTTATTTTATTTTTTATTTTTTATATTTTTATTATTATTATTACTTCATATTAGGTCAAACAGAACCAGCTGGGTCTGGTTTGTGGCTTCTTCTTCCTTGTACCTTCAGCATTTTCACCTAAAAATGTAAATGAGTTATGTTTTATTGAGCACTTAGAACATTTTCTGGCCCATAGTAAGTGCTGTGTGGGGTTGGATGCATACAGCAACACAGGTTTTATTCAACAGCCTGGAAAAATATGCTCTTGACACTCTGGCCTTCTCAGCCCAGGGAACACAATCATTCTGGAATGCCTCCAGGCACAGTAACTGAGATCACAGCTCAGGCCCTGGGGGTGTCCAGTTTAGCCTCTTCCTTGTTACAAAGGAGGAAACTGAAATCAAAAAGGGAAAGCCATTGCCAGTCACCTCTCTGATCTTGGGCCCTCAAGTGGCAGGTAAATGTTCTCCAGATAATAGGCCTAAGGTAGCTGAAGGGGGTATAGTCATGTATTAAGCATTTATTTAATACGTTTATAATCTGAATGCCTCTGATACCGGTTTTTCCTTAATGAATTTATAGTTTTGGAGAAGATACAGGACATCTCTGAGGCAAACATAAAGCAAGAAGAGGCTGGGGCATGGTACCTAATTTCAGGGGACACGAAGCTGTGACCTTACAGTGTGAACTGGGCTGAGGAGCGGGGGCAGAGAGAATTACCAGGCCTGCTGGTTCAGGAGGGGTCCAGCGACGCTGACGTGGGACTCCTGCACAGATATTCCGCCGTCATGACCAGCTGTCGAGTGGGAGAAACTGTTTTCACTGAGGTCTGATCTCACTTACCCTCCATGGCCCTGGCCGCAGAAAGAAGCAGAAAGTGACTTCTGGTCCCAACAGTGTTTAGTGCTGGTGCAATTACAGCGGAGCACTCAGCGGGGAAGCAGCCAGATTCCAGCAGACCAAAGCTGCCTCAGTTTCCACCTTGCTGCTGTAGGACATCAGGTCCCAGCCCCCAGTGTAATCAGACAGCGAGGAAGAGCATAAGTACTTAATGGCCTTGGGTGTCTAGGAAGAAATATTTATTTCCATGTTTTCATATTTATATTTAATATTTGCACATACGGGGTCCTTGACGACTATTTCTCACATTTTTCCTTCCATGGCTCACTCTCTTTTAAAGATCTAAAAACAGTATCGTTTCTGATAAAATGACTATTTCTATTTCTCAGTAGAGAGCCAGAATTTTCTATATACTTTTTTTATATTTCTATCTGACTCTTAGTAAAGCCAATGCCCTCTTGAGAGATAAAATGACCTTCTCAGTGTCTCATAAATTCCCCGCTTCTCCTGTCTTATTCTCTTTAATTCCAGGGCAGAAGAAAAAAGATTAAGATAGACATATCCCTGCTGCCCTTCCAATTAAAAAAAAAAAATTCAATTGCTTTCTTAAAACCCTAAAAGCCAGAAACCGGGTGTGATTTTTCTTGCTGGTGTAGGTTGCACATTTAATCTGCCAGGGTGTTGAATTATTGATGCTGTATTTCTTCTTTCTTAATTTTGTAATACTTCCTGTAAACTTGGCTTCATTCTGGGCTTTCATCCTGACTTCATGTTTTATTTTAGCCCATGACAATGATTAATAATTTAAAGTCTGCTGTTACATGTTATCAATCTCCTTTGGAGATTTTCAAGGCAACATTGACTGAAAAGAAATTCTCTCTATATTGCTGGATGTTTGTTATAGAAAGACACAGCTGCACTATTTGTCTGAAGTGTAAACACGTGAGCCATACATCAATATGGTTGCCCAGCGTGCACATATGTTAAGGTAGAGATTTAGTAGGGGTTGTTTTTTTTTTACCTAGTGGGTTTAATAAGGTTATTATGATAAAGATGGCCAAAGGGATTCATGAAAAGGCATGCTGTTTAGGAGGCTTCCACCATGAATCATATAGTGCCAAGATAAACACCCTCTGCACTCTAAAAGAAATTGGGTTAAGAGAGAATTGTGTGCAAGATCATCTCAAGAGGTGGGAATGGCTGACAGAAATAATTGAACATTTGTGTGATTTCTAATAGCTAGAGTGGATGATGGGTAATGGAGGTGGGGAATTGGGAATATTTTTTTCACTGTAATAGACTGCCTGAAAAATATTTTTTTCTTTTATTTCGAAAGGGAATTAAGGTTTCTAAATTTGATGTACTTTAGCCTGACAGTTCTGCAAGAAAACAGCTTAAATTATTAAAATTTCCTTTGTTGAATTTATAGCTGCCAAGGAGCCACCAGTAATTTCTTTCTTCTCTTTAACATCTACTCAAGTGGCCTCTACGTAGTTATGAAAATAACAAGAAAAGCACAAGTGTTGGTGATTGTGATTGCATTCCAGTGCAATTGTGCCTACTGGAAGGTTGTAGCGCCGGTAAGGTTAGCTGAGAGAAGCAGTCTTTCTTTGTGTGGGAAAGCCTGCTGGGCTCACTCACGAATGAACTCAGTGCAGCCAGAACGGACTACATTGCCATAATGATTTTCACCTTTCTGCCTTAAAGTACCATCGAGTGCAAGGCTCAGAACTGGGAGAAAGATGCCTTTCTAGTCATTGTTCCGGTTAGTTGGCAACAAGGTGCATGTGTCTGCGTATGTTTCGGCCAGGAAAGGCCCTGTGTTGTGAGATCACAGCATTTTGTTGTGGTCCCTACAGAAGTGTGTGGGGACATCATTAGGGAACATCGTTAGCATGAGACACTTGTGTCTGTTGACTATTGTGTTCCCGAACCCTTGTGCAGGGCCAGGCACTGAACACATCATGCCATTTGATGATAAGCAAGTGCAAAACACTTTAAACTCCTTGCAATCACTTGATCCAGATTGGTAACATCTCACGTGAGCTTTCTCCTTTGCACTAGAAGCATTTCCTCTGGGCCAGTCTCTTGGAATTTCCACACTGCCTGCTGTCTCCCTGTGTCTTTTGCTTCATCCTCTCCAAGTCTCCTACGTGCCACACCTTGTTCTTTTGGAGTAGTTATGCCAGCTTGTGCCTCACTTCCCTTCCACCCTTCTCCTCCTCCATTTCGGGCTCTTTTCTTCGTCTCTGGAATGGCAAAGCCACTGACTCTACTGGGTCCTGGGAACGCCACCATTAGCTTTATTCCTCTGTATTTCCATGTCTTGTTGGTCTTAGAGGCACTGGACATTGAGACATTGGATCTGGAAAGTACCTTTGAGATACTCCTGTTAAATCTCTTCAATATTCTAAAGAGTACACGGGAGACTAAAGTTTCCCAGGTGGCAGAGAGCAATGCTGGAACAGAAAGAAGGAACTGCCTTTAAGAGTGCTCTAATATAACTGGGATCTGTGGGTACAGTCTTAGCACTGGGGCCTCCTCTGTTGTGCCAGATCCCAAGCAAAACCCTAATGATGTTGGGAGGCTGAAGAGGAGAAAGAGAAACGCAAAAAGTGGGGATGGGGAAGGGAAGAGACAGAGATGGAAAGGTCCTGTACAAAAGCAATGAAATCTAAAAGCCCAACTACACACATCTGGATTGTGGGCTTTTCTCATTTGCACATTGCTGTATCCTGTGATGATGGTAAAAATCATACCTGGGCTCCTGGTGTGTCTCCATTGTTGTTTAGAATGAACTGTAGAGGACGTTTTGGCCACTGTTCCATATGATCTGCTATCTAAACTCTGATTTTCTTCCTTCTCTACTTTTAATTAAAAAAAAAAAAAAGGTTTAACACTGAGATTATGGCTTCCACTGAGCTGGGAATTAGTATTTTGGAATATGTGAGACAGGTTTCTCAAACCAGAAGGCCTACACTTTCTCCCTTTACATTTTGAGTAAATTTCAATTGAACACTTGTGTTGAATTTTCCATTGAACACTTGTGTAATTGTGCTCTTGATTTTTTCCAGGTATTAAAAAATAAAATGATGAAAATGAAATGCCTAAAATAAGTGTACTTTTTTTATTTTAGCGTATTATGGGGATACAATTGTTCAGGTTCCATATATTGCCCATGCCCCCCCTTTCCCCTCGAGTCAGAGTTTCAAGCATGACCATCCCCCAAACATTGCACATCTCACTCATTGTGTTTATATATACCCATCCCCTCCTCCCCCCTTCCACCTGCCCGACACCCGATAAATATTATTCCTATAAGTCCATTTAGGTGTTGATCCATTAATACCAATTTGCTGGTTAGTACATGTGGTGCTTGTTTTTCCATTCTTGAGATACTTCACTTAGAATGGGTTCCAGCTCTATCCAGGAAAATACAAGAGGTGCTATATCACCATTGTTTCTTAAAGCTGAATAGTATTCCATGGTATACATATACCACATTTTATTGATCCACTCATGAATTGATGGGCCCTTGGGTTGTTTCCACAGCTTTGCAATTGTGAATTGTGCTGCTATAAACATTCGAGTGCAGGTGTCTTTTTCATAAAGTGACTTTTGATCTTTTGGGTAGATGCCCAGTAGTGGAATTGCTGGATCAAATGGTAGATCTACTTGTATCACTTTAAGGTATCTCCATATTGCTTTCCACAGAGGTTGAACTAGTTTGCAGTCCCACCAGCAGTGTAGGAGTGTTCCTCTCTCTCCGTAACCATACCAACATTTATCGTCTGGGGACTTTTTGATAAAGGCCATTCTTACTGGAGATAGGTGATATCTCATTGCAGTTTTGATTTGCATTTCCCTGATAATTAGAGATGTTGAGCATTTTTTTCATATGTTTGTTGGCTATTATTCTGTCTTCTTTTGAAAAATTTCTGTTCATGTCCTTTGCCCAATTTTTGATAGGATTGTTTGATTTTTTTTCTTGCTGATTTTCCTGAGTTCTAAATAGATTCTAGTTATCAGCCCTTTATCGGATGTGTAGCTTGCAAAAATTTTCTCCCATTCTGTGGGTTGTCTGTTTGCTCTCTTGACAGTTTCTTTGGCTGTGCAGAAGCTTTTTAATTTGATCAGGTCCCATTTATTTATTTTTTGTTGCTACCATGATTGCCTTTGGGGTCTTCTTCATAAATTCTTTGCCTAGGCCAATGTCTAGAAGAGTATTTCCAATATTTTCCTCTAGAATTCTAATAGTTTTACACCTAAGGTTCAAGTCTTCTAGCCAGCGTGAGTGGATTTTTGTGAGAGGTGAAAGGTTTGGGTCTTGTTTCAGTCTTCTACATGTGGATATCCAGTTTTCCCAGCACCATTTATTGAATAAGGATTCTTTTCCCCAGTGTATGTTTTTGTCTGGTTTGTCGAAGATTAGTTGGCTATATGAGGATGGTTTTATATCTGGGTTCTTGGTTCTGTTTCACTGGTCAATGTCCCTGTTCTTGTGCTAATACTAAGCTGTTTTAATTACTGTAGCCTTGTAGTATAGTTTGAAGTCTGGTAAAATGATACTTCCTATTTTGTTTTTATTGCCTAGGATTGATTTTGCTATATGGGGTCTTATCTGGTTCCATATGAAGCATAAAATTATTTTTTCCATATCTGTGAAAAATGACGATGGTATTTTGATGGGATTGCATTGACTCTGTAGGTCACTTTGGGTAGTATAGACATTTTAACAATGTTGATTCTGCCGACCCATGGGCATGGTATATTCTTCCACCTGTTTACATCCTCTGCTATTTCCTTCTTCAGTGTTTCATAGTTCTCCCTGTAGAGGTCTTTTACCTCCTTAGTTAAATATATTCCTAGGTACTTTATTTTCTTTGTTGCTATCTTGAAGGGAATTGAGTCTTTGATTTGGTTCTTGCTTTTACTGTTGTTGGCGTATATGAATGCCTCTGATTTCTGTGTATTGATTTTGTATCCTGAGACTTTACCAAATTCATTTATCAATTCAAGGAGTACTTGGTTGAATCCTTGGGGTTTTCTAGGTATAATATCATGTCATCAGCAAAGAGTGAGAGTTTGATCTCTTCTGCTCCCATTTGGATGCCCTTAATTCCTCTCTCTTGTCTGATTGCTGTAGCGAGGACTTCCAGCACTATGTTGAATAGAAGTGGAGATAGTGGGCAACCTTGTCTTGTTCCAGTTCTAAGTGGGAATGCTTTCAGTTTTTCCTCATTCAGTATGATATTGGCTGTGGGTTTGTCATATATGGCTTGTATCATCTTTAGGTAAGCCCCATCTATGCCTATTTTGTTGAGCATTCTTATCATAAAAGGGTGTTGAATTTTGTCAAATGCTTTTTCTGCGTCTAATGAGAGAATCATATGGTCTTTGTTTTTGCTTCTGTTTATATGGTGAATTAAATTTATAGATTTGCATATGTTGAACCATCCCCACATCCCTGGGATGAAGCCCACTTGGTTGTGATAGATTATTTTCTTGATAAGCACCTGGGTTTGATTGGCTAGGATTTTGTTGAGAATTTTTGCATCTATATTCATAAGGGATATTGGTCTATAGTTTCCTTTTTTTGTTGCATCGTTTCTTGGTTTGGGTATCAGGGTTATGTTCACTTCATAAAATTTGTTGGGGAGGATTCTATCCTTCTTGATGTTGTGGAATAATTTCTGCAGGATAGTCACCAGTTCTTCTTCGTAGATGTGGTAAAATTCGGGTGTAAAACCTTCTGGTCCAGGACTTTTCTTTTTAGGAAGGTTTTTATTTGCTATTTCAATTTCAGTACTTGATATTGGTCTGTTCAGGAGTTCTATTTCTTCCTGGTTGAGCCTAGGGAGGCTGTGTGTTTCAATCCTTAGTCCTACAGTGAAAGATTCTGCTGGTTAATAATACCTGCCTGAAACTTTATGCCCTGATAATTTTTCATAATTAAGAAACATTTTTTTACTGTTTTCTATATTTTGTTTTTCTTATAATCTAGGTATCCAGCAGGTATTTAAATCTTCATTGTTTATTAAGGTCTTCCTTAGGATTTTAGGTCTTTTTTTATGAGAAGAAATCATAAAATTAAGTTGAATAATTTATATACACTTTGGCAATGCATCGCACATTTTAAAAACCTGATCTGGATATTTCGGCTTCCACTCATTTACAGGTCTTACATGTCAGATGATTTCACCTCTCTTCTATTGAACAGATGTTGCCACTCAGGGGAAAAAAAAACCCATCTGTGTGTTATTGTAAGTATGCTCTGGAGACTTCAAAGTACTTTATTTGGATTTAAGAATCTGGGTCTCAGAGCTCAGAAACAATGTACATTAGTACTGCTATAAATTTAAAGCTTTATAGAATGAAAGATGTTGAAATTTTTACTTACCAAGAGGATTTTTGATATCCCTCTATACAGATATGAGTAATCCCAGGGTACATGGTAGCTGATGTATTTTAGGATATGTTGACAATTCTTCCTCATCTAAGCCCACTGAATGGCTTTAACCTTAAGGGTAAAGCTTTAGCTAATTCCTTGTTGTGTACTGAGTGGCTTTGGACAGTTTCTTTCTTTAATTAATAATGTAAACATGCACCTAAAGAAGAAGGCAGTCCAGATAAAGGAACTAGCACTACACTGAAGTTAGGAGAGAAGGTTTAAGATTCTTCTTCTCCACTTACCAGCATTGCCGTCTTGAACAATTCATAGTGCTTTTTTTAGTTTGAACTTTGTGATATTCTCTAGAGTCCTTTTCTGAATTGAAAACAGAGTGACTTGTTTGTTTAATGTAGGAATTCAAAGAGTTTTAGAAAATAACCTGGTTAGGCTATCTCAGTGCCATAACTGTCTTCTTCAACAGAGAAAATCTTAGATCTAGGGCCCTGGGAGTTGTTTGAAGCCATTAAGTTTCGTGATAAATTGTTTCACAGCAATGGAAAATGAATACAACATTTTTGATGATCACATCCTAAACACTGGGTTAAAATACAATTGGCAGTAGGACACAGTGATTAAATTGCATTTTATATGATATTTTGGAATGATATGGAAGATGGGATTTTGCTTTTGAGCCAATGGCCTCAGTACTTTTTATTTTAAAATCAGGACTGTTGAACTAAGCACTGGGAAAAAATTATGGACTATCATAGAAGGTCATAAAAAGCATGCCAAGATATTTTCGTATTTCTTAAAACACTTTCAAGTGATAAAATGAAGATTTTGAAATACCTTTTGTAGGGTAAGAAGAGTCCAAAGTCATTTCTGATTTAAGTACAGGCCAAGTCCATGAGAATTTGAGAAGCATTGTACATAAAGAATTTGTATGCATCATTATGTAAAAGAAAATTTGGGTGGATGGTGTAGCTTTATCCAGTACTGTTGAAATTCACTAGCTTGAGGTATTATGAATAAAACAGACTATGTTGGGAAATTTAAAATATAATGGTAGCTAATATTGCATTTTATTTTGCTCAAGGCTTTGTTATTTTATTTCATGCTGCTTATTTTTCTTTCTGAAACTACTATTACTCAACCATTACACAGAGAGAAGGCTGCTTTGCCATCCATGAATGTGTCATTATGCTAATTATTTGGATGACATATATTGCATTTATAGTACAAGGTTTAAATATGAATTTTGCATTGCTCAAACAGAAGAATGAATAATTTATGCTCAAAAAGAAAGAATTGTGTTCTTTGGTAATTACAGTTCCTGAATATTCAAGTCTTTGATAAAAATTTGACTTTCTTAGAATTTGTCATATCTATGCATACATAAATATAGATTAAATTTTAATTTAAATTTTGATATACTTTATAAAAACAATGTTGTAGCACCATAATTGGATCATAACTAATTCAATTTGTATGTTGTCAAGACTAGTGGATTCTAGAATTCTAGTTGTAATTATTATAGTTACAATTATTCTTGGAAGACCCAGGGATCACCAAATATAGCACAAAGAATTTGGAAGTGCTAATTAGAAAAATTCTAGAAACTCTAAACCTATATTAATTTTGAATAAAATATACACTTTATTTCTTGTCTTTACCTCATATCTGTAAATTCCATGATTTTTTTCATTTCTTGTCATCATCCAAAATACCAGTTGTTACTCCTTTTGAAAATACTCCATTCATTGTGTAAATAATTATTGAGAGCCTCATTCTCTGTCTCTGTCTTTGTATCTCTCTGTCCACATACACACACACACATACACACACATACAGATAAATTTATTTCTGAACCATTTGAGGATGATTTACATACCAATGGCTTTAATCCCTAAATATTTCAAAGTATATTTCCTAAGAAAGGGATATTATCTTATTTTAAATAGTACAGTTATCAACTTTAGTAAATGTTTCATTGATATCTTTTATGTAACCTACCATTTAGAATCCAATTTTGTCAGTTTATCCAGTAATGTTCTTTATAAGCACTTTTCCCCATTCAGTATAGGATTCAGTCTGGAATGGGTTATTGCACTCACCCCATCCCATGGTCCCCTAAAAGTCCAACCCATTATAGCATCAAATCAAAATCTCATTTAAGTTTCATTAGCTTAAAACTTCCAAATCCCTTCATCTAAATCATCTATTAATATATTTGGTGTGGGTGAGGCTCTGGGTATAATCCATTTTGGGGCAAAATTCTGCTTCATCACTAGACCTGTGAAACCAGAAAACAAATTCTCCGCATCTACAATACATTGGTAGGGTAGGCATAATATAATAATTACATATACTTTTATTCATAAAGGCATCAAATGGAAAGAGATAAAGAATCCTCAGTCCCAAGCAATTCTGATATCTAGCCAGGTATACAATGCTGGGTTTCCAGGACTAGTTATAATCCTCTGGATTCATGACTCTCCTCTCTTTGGGCTTATGGCTTTGCCCTTGGAGTCATCCTTCTAATTTCATGAAAGGTAGCACATTCTTGCCACTGAATAGTTTTATCGGTCTGTTGCCTGTGTGCAGAATTTTGGTGGACCAGCATTCTTTCTTCACGTTGTTCTCTTTAAGTGCCTTCCAGTCCAAGCTGGCAATGTTTCCATTGGTGTCATGTGCTGAAGAACATTGTGGATCTCCTCTGTATGTCTCGAGATTCACTCCGTTCGACAAGAGATTCCTTCACAGGTCTTACCTGAATAATTTCTTCTCTATTTTTAGCTTCTGCTCAGATGGCTGAGGGGATCCGTGGATAATATGCCAGTCTTTCAACGAACACTCGGACCTTTCCACTCTCCCCAGGCACCAGGTTGTTCAATCATACCTTTGGCTAATACTAAGTATGAGGACCAATCCCTTTAGCCAGGGGTGTGTACAATTTCTATGAACATCACTTATGCTAATTTTGATTTCAGAACTATCTGATTAGTCCCAGGATTACTGCGTATAACGACAATGTCAAAATGTTCAAGAGGACAGGCTCATAACTCGCTATTAATAAAAAGTTAGTCTTGTGTAGGTCTTCCCTGTGCCACAATCTAAATTAGAACATTTGACTGAGGATCTGACTCGATTTGGAAAATCCTAAGCCCCTTTGGCTGTCTCTCCCTTTGGCTGATTTTGATTATTGGGAAAATAAAGCTCTTTTGAAGTTAATAGGAACATCAAGTTTATGTGGGATTTCTAAGTCAATTGTTGGGTTAACTTCAACTTAAATGACAAATTGGATTAATACAGCTCACCTAGGTCCCTCAGAGGTTGCCATGATCAAGGCAAAGTGGGTTAACAGCATTGCAGAGATTAAGGGTTCAATGTAACTGGCAACCAACCCGCTGTATTCAATATGCTTTAATCTAATGCCGCACAGATCACGGCACAGGAAGCACAGTCCACACGGCATCTTGTCCCATGGCACAGGAGCTACTAAGGAGCCTCTTTTTTAGTGTCAACCACATGGAGCATGAGCACCTGCTGCAGATGACAGCCAAAGCGTGTTTGCCACCTTGCTAGAGAGAGGCGAGGCTTCCTACTGCTTTTATGCCATTCTGCAACATGGGTCCAAGGCTCCCCTGCCAACTCACAGCTTCCCAAGTTCACTTGCCATCCCACAGAAAAAAATGTTCACAGCAAACAGGACAGACGCAATATTCCATGTTTTCCTCAACTTTGTTTGTTTCCAAGTATCACTATGAAAAGACTGATCAGTCCAGGCCCGATCTTAACCCTTTTCCCGTAATTAGGTTGATTTTTCCAGGAAGACTAGCCCAGATTTCAATCTGGGGCTGAGTCAGGACCCAAACAAAATTAAGTAGGAATACTAGATGCATCTAGGACTTCCTGTGACTGCTGGGAGTTTGGAATGCTCCCAGAATGAGCCAAGGGAACACCAGGTTGAGACAATTCTCACTTGAGTTCTAGGGCTCTGAGCATGGCTCACCACCTACAGCCTAGAATCAGTCACACGCAAGTGACAATAGCTTGAACTGACTTGGAGTTAGAATTTTGCTTTATTTTGTTTCTGGCCCCTCATCCAAAAAGCAATATGGAGAAAACAAAGCAAAACAAAACAAAAATCCCACAACACTCCTCTTGGCTGTTTCAATACCCCATGCAACTGATGAATTAATCAGAAGGAATGTTCTTGAGATGTCTCTCCTGTTCTTTATCCTGCCCTGACTGGGCTCCTTCCTGATCTTTCATCAGTGTTGATGAGCCCAGGGTGGAAGGGTGCTTCTCTCTTTGTTCCTGAGAGAATGTCATCTTGGTCATCTCACGTTTTAATCACCACTAATAGCTCTTTTGGCACAAAATCAGAGTAGGCTCAGTTGGGGGCAGAGGAAATATTTTGCATCAGCTGGACTATTTGAAATATTCAGCCCTGTAATGTTGCTCCAGGACAAGATGGATGGTGGCAGGAAGGGCAGCGTGCCTCCCTCTGAGCTGCAAGGAAACAGCTCCTGAGACGTTAAGCAGGCTGAGTCCTGCTAGCCCCCTGCCCAGTTGCAGGGCTTCTTCAGAGCCTTTTTGTTCTGTCAGTGGAAATGGCTACTGAGACTGGGACGTGTTTGCTGTGTGGCTGGTGTAATTGGTGATTGATTACAGTGGCTGAACAAAGAACAGAAAAAAAGAAAAAAAAGGAAAAAGCCTTAAAAGTATGTTTTGAGGACTCCTCTTAAAAGTAACACATTAAACTTAACTGTTTCAGTGCTGGGTCCCTGCAGGTTTCCCATCAGTACATTCAGAAGAGTTGAGGTTGTGGGTGAATACTGAAAAGACTGAGACTATATAACAGTTTGGGCTTGCACTTTCCTATATAATCTGATTTGAGAGACTTATCTCCTCCCAGTGCCAGATGCAGGACTGATATGGACACATCTGGGATCCTCAGGGCCCTGGGTTAGGCTGATTCTTGTTGGATTGAAGGCATCGAGCTTTGCAGACACCCTGAAACAACAGCAGAGGCGGGCTCTTGCCGAGATGCCCTGTGCTAGAGCAGTTAACAGGATAGACACTGGAGGCTTGGCCTGGAATCTTGGATCCACCAGTTGTCAATACTGGGTTATCATTCAACATTTCTGAGGCCCAATTTCATCAATCAACAGAATGGAGGAAATAATATCAGTCTGATAGGGTTTGTTCGATGATTAAATGTGACAATATGCATATGTGTATGTGTCTGTATATGTGCATGAGTGCATGTGTGTGTATGTGTGTATGTTTGTATATCTCTGTGTGTGTAATGCATAGATTTGGTTGTTCAATAAATAGTAGCTAATATCATCTGCCAGATTCAGACACTGTAAAATATCTAGCTTCCTCTAGGGATGCTTTAGTTTGATAACAGACTCTTGTCTTTCCTCCTGACCAAATCCTCAATGAAAACCAAACTCTCTTAGAAGAGGACATCTTTGATTAGGGCCACAGGTCATCTCAGGCTCATGGGAACCTTTGTTTTTGGCTTCTGGTGTGTGCCTTCCTGTTCATTATTTGAATCATTGTCTTTGGTGACCCACCAGGTAGGGAGATAAGAGGGAGTATTGGGACCTTGAGATCTTAATATAAAATGATGTCTGTATGTATAAGCATAACGCACTAATACCTTAGTTTCTTCAATCAAATCTTCTCTCTGAGGCATGGGGAAATGGCACACGAGAACATAATTTTTGAAGGAATTGGAGGAGGTGACACTTAAGCCACTTTGTAGATTTGGGCTTGGAAGATCATGTTGATAGAGGCTGATTTTTTTACTCCTGGGTTTGATGCCCGGAAAAGAAATGGCTGTCACCAGCTGAGTGCTGGCTCCGTGTTAGACTCTACATGTCAAGTGGAGAGACGAGTTCTCAAGCACACACAATTTTCTACTGTTCCCCTGACTGTAAGCCAAAATGTCTCCTTCATGTACCAGAAAATATTAGGCTTACACATTTGCATCTTGAAGTTCAACTAGTATTCAAGGAAAGAACTTCGTATGACCCCCAGCCCCTTCCACCCCTCTTGTCCTCATTTTCCACCTTCCTCATCTTCACCTTGCTTTCAGCTCATGGTCCAGAGCCGCTCACCCTGGTTTGGTGATTGTGTTTGCTCTCTTAAATGCCTAGCCTAAGCCTTCTCCTGCAGGCTTAAGTTTTGTGCATCCATTTGGCTATAGATGTCTCTGCTGTGACCGGGAGTACTTCATCCTAACCCTCCAGAACCCACCCTGGTGCCAGCCCCTGGCTAGTCAGGCTTCCATACTAGGCTGGATGCTGGAGAGCCAAACAGCACAGATCCAGTCCTCTGCTCACTACTGACAGTCAACATGTTCCTTTTTTATGGAAATGCTGGACATTTTCTTCTCTCTCTGTGATCTAAACACAAACGAATGGCTCCACAGTTAAGGAAATGTAGATACTATGGTAACCTTTTCTTTATTAATGAACTTAACTATTATCAATGTCTGATGTGTGCTAAGTATTGACTTACCTTTTTGTTTTAACAAAAGTTTTAATATCCTCCCACTCAGAATGGATACAGCATTCCCAGTTCCAGAAATTCCTCTTTTTGTGACCTGGGACAAATCTCAGTTTCCTCATCTGGGCATCTTTAGAGTATCCATTTAATAGTGTTGTGGTTAGAATGAAATAAGATGCTATGTATAAGAGGCTTAAAACAGTGTTTGCTAGATAGTTTATTTCTATTTCCCCAAATTTAAAATTTATTTTCTTAAATTAGAATTAAAAATTCCCAAAACTCTGCAGTGAGGTACATCAGGAGGATTCACACCTGGCCTCTGTGCTTTACTCTGCGCAGGGGATGGACCTGCCCAGGCGATCTGTGTCTTCTTAGTTTGAGTTCCTAAAAGGAAGAGGGAAGAGAAAGGATCATTTGCAGGGTTCGATATCATGCTGGACACACTGATCAACTCCTGTAAGGCCAAACAGCCCAGTGTAGGTAGACCTCAATTTCTTAATTTTATTTATGGGAAAACCAAGGTGAAATCAACCTTTGATCCAGGTCTTTCTGGCCCAACATGAGTATTATCTTTCATCTTTGGTATTGTTTTCCTTCAAGTTAGGAATTTGCTGACAGCCAGACCACTGTGGTGCACATTTCTACCTTACTTAGTGTAATTAGTGACCCATCCCTGATTTAGTTCATCACGACATTTGAGGAGTAATTTTTGAAAAAACATCGTTTGACATTACAGCAGTGTTTACAACTTTCTTGAACCCCTTTCTACTGAACATTCTTTCTTAAAGAGACAAAATCATCTATCCAGTGTTTCCCTGCTAAGGGAAATAATAATAGATTCAGGTGAGATGCCACAGTGCAGGTCCTTGTGGCCAGAGGCCTTGCTAAGAGCTACTGAAGGCAAATGAGATATTAAATTTTTTTTAAAATTAGTCTGAACTTGAACTATCTTAATAATAAAGCAATTTTAATTTTGAAACATGATTGATATACATTAATGATAATACTTAGACATATCATTTTATATCCCTGGATTGAAGGATCCTTTCTTTTTCCAAATTTTCTACCTGATTTTTGAAATTTTTTTTGTGCTCTTGAGGATAAGAGGCTCCATGCTACACACTCCCTATATTCCTGTTTTATGACTCAGTATCTTCTGCAATACATGTGTACTTTCTTCAGTTTATAAAGTGGACACAACAATGTTTCTGTTTATTCTCAATAACTTTTTTCTAACTGAAGGGAAATAACAGCTGCTTGATACAGCTGGCTGAGGGAGCATAGTGACCTCACGTTGACTGTTTTCTGTTTCCTATTGCCAGTGGATGTTGGAGGTGTGAACACCAATGTCCCAGCGTGAGGACTTAGCGCCCACACGGATGATCTGCCTTTTATTTTCTTGATGGAGACTTTATTTACTCAAGATTCTTGATTCAAATACAATCTACGACTGTCACTAATGCAACACTGCAAATGATATGCATAAATATTTTATCCTCTTAAAATCTGGAAAAAGCACATCTTGATTCAGGGAATGGTTTTATTTTTCCTTGACAAGGTACTGGAAAGCAGTGTGTGGAGATAGGAAGAGATAGGAAATGGGATAAACCTGGGAGCTGGGAGAGAGAGTTCTTCTAGAAGGCAGAGGTGTAGAAAGAAGAAGGGTAAGAGACTCAAAAGCTAAGTGTGGCCTAATTAATGCACATATCAGTTAGTTTCCCTGGTTAATCGAGTGAAATTTGCTACAGTCCATAGATGAAAATCACACACAATGTAATGGATGAATGAATGAACATTCATTTGGAACATTCATTTTGGAAGGATGAATGAATGAACATTCCTACACATCTACTCAGTAGAAATACAAATTTCTACTCACATTGCTATTAAATTATGAGTAGTCATTGGCTTAAAACGGTGTTCCCATTTCACTTGTCTTTATTTGTCGAATGCAAAAAGAAAAAGGTGGCCCGTGCATATAATGTCTCATTGTGAAATTGTTACTTGACTTTATTATAACAACTATAAATAAGATGAAAAGTTTGAATTATAAGATGCAATAGTGAAATAATAAATTACCTAGTTATATTTGAAGTATTCATCCAGTGGTAAATAAAGTACATCCTCTGCAAGATCCTTAAATCATGGAATAGAGTCTTGCTCAATAACATTCTTATATCTTCACAGTCTGGATATTAAAAGTGATCTTATTTATGTGAGACCCAATACCTGTCCATAGTTAATGTGCTCATGGACTTTGTTTTCATCAATAAAAACTATATTTAATGTGTATGTAGTGTTTCAAATGATGCTCCAATATCAGATGGGGCTTGTGGCCAGTCTGACTAAATTGCTTGTAAGTTCCAAACCACTGAATCAAGACTCCTTTAACAAGATGATCTGTCATCCCATCAGTTTTTGTTTTGACAGTTACAGACTATGATAACGTCAAGTCTAGCATCAAAATGTTCTATTTTGATCTCAAAATAAATTCTCATATTTGTTATCCCTGAAAAACGAGCTTATAAAAAGGCAACACTTCAATCAAGAATTTCAAAGTGTGCAGCTTAGGTAGGCCCTGTTGAGAAAGTATGGTGTATATTGTCAGAGAGTCTAAGTAAGAATTAACATGGGACCTCTGTGATGAGTCCAGCTCTAGAAAAAAAATTTTTTTTGAGGAGGGAGGGGATGGAATGATAAATTCCTCACATATTTTTCTTTTATGATAATTTTAGCTTATTTTCATACTGTGGAAACTATTCCTGTTGACCCTGATTGCAAGTCTTTGAGAAAACTTTATCATTCTGAATAAATACTCAGAGCCCGCCATATTTAGTAAGAGGAAAATTTTTTTTAATCTCTAAATGGATTTTCTGGCAATAAGTGCTCTTTTATTTTATCTTGGCCCATACATTGGTTTAATTAAGGTCAATTTATCACAAAAGTTTTCTGCTCTGGGATCCGGACCAAAATGGGGGACATTAAAGAAGAAAGACAAGGACACAACAATTGGTGGGATGTTAACTTCCAGACCAGCGAGTGACATTCCCAGAATTCCAGATGTGAACAAAGAGCTTTCCAGCAAGGGACCCTGCAGGGCTTCCTCCTATATGTACTAAGAGCATTCGATGACAGCCATCACCCAAAGTCCCTTTATGTCAAGAAGAGACTGAGCTTACTCAGCCCTGCAGATGTTAATGAGGACTTACCACGCATCTAGCAATTTCTAGTTCTTTTTCTGCTTGTGCCCTGTCAAGAACAGTCAAAAGCAAAATGTTATACAGTTTTGACATTCCTTATTCATCAGGGATTTAGAAAACCACCATCAAATTTGTGGACAATGGCAAACTCCTGGCTTTCTCTCATATAGATTGGTTCACCAGAAGGTCTCCTGATGGATAATAGAATCAGTTTCATAACTTGCATTTTAATTTAGTTCAATTTTTATTGTAAGTCTGCAACAAAAATAAAAATTATATGTTCACTATTGCAGTTACTAAACAAATGTTACTGTGGACTTCCACATGAGAAAATTCTTTTAGAATTTTGCTGTTCTTAAAACATTTGTGTTTCCCACTTTCCCTGAAAGAGAAATGTATTGGTTTGAGAACTGATTGCTTCTCTTTGAATGTAGGCTCACAGCAAGCATGACAACAAGGTTAAAAGTTGTTGACTTACTTACGTTCTTTTCTAAAATATAAAATTCTAGAAATTTTTATATTGTAACGTATTTCACAGTGGGTATTTTTGACAAATAGTCTATAAATAGTTTCTGATAACTTTAGTTTTGAATACACCGTATATATGTGAACATGTTTTGTTTTTTTTTAAATTGTGAATTACCTTTGAAACTTTTTGGAAATAGATGAAATGCAAATATAAATATACAACATAAAACAAAGTCTAGGGTAGGGAATGACTAAGCAGGCCCAAACCATTTGCTGGGCAAGAGTACAAGTGGAGGCCCACATACCATATATTTAAATATTTAAAAAGTTATAAATCAAACTAATAAACATGTATGCACATATGTAGACATCTATATGTAATCTACCTTTGTAAATACACTTTCATAACAAGAGAATATGTGTCTATAGCTGAAAATCTGCAAAACATCAAAGAGAAGTGAATTAAATTATTATTTACTGCATAATGGTGACCTCTGGGAGGTTCCTGGAATGTGGGAGAGGACAATGTAGGAACACTGTCACTTTAATGCCGTTATTTAAATGTTTTCATGAACTATTTGTGTGGTTCACATAATATGAAAGAAAACTAATGCAAGACTCTAAAGGGGGATCTGTAACCAGACATGAGAGAAACTCCGGACTCCCAGACCATGTATTTCTCACCGTCTACAGTTCTACCAATTCTCTAGTCACTTCCATTCTACCACTTCTCCTCTCTGCCTTTCTCCTCTCTCTACCTGACTGAGATGCAGGGCTTTTCTCTCTCTGCCCTCTGGAAAGCTGTTCTCTGTAGTACCCTCCTTTTGTATTCCTGAGATCTGAGGAGGTGAGGCCATTTCCTCCTGGCCACAAGATGAGCTCATAGCACAAGGCAGTCTTTTGATTTACAAGGTTGCAGATAAATGAATTGGTCCTAATAGATGTTGTCTCCTGTCTCAAGGTGCTCTTAGAACTCAGAGTGGCCAATAGGGTTGTTCTCATTAATTAGCAGAACTGAACTTAATACATTCTATGTAGCCTTTAAAAACCTCAACCCTCTGAGAGCATTTGACTACTCATGACTCAGGTATGCTCTGGGTAAGTGGAAAATCAAGCTCAATATCAGTACAAGCTACATAGCAACTAGCAATATAGCTCTTGGATTGATATAATCTGATTCCTTTGTTTCAGCAAAGATAAATGTCCCACCAGAGCAGATGTGGGAAATGGGAAGTGGATGAGATTTTCTTGTATTTCCAGACAAAGCTCACTAAACAAAACTCCTTTGTTTCATTATTTTAGAACACAAAAATCAAACAGTCCTTGATAAATGTGTATAGTGTCTGTTTGGTTAAGGCATAACAAGATCTCCTTTCATCAAACAAATGCTGTCTGGAGCAGACTGTCTACTAGACCTATCATTCATACGCAAGGGAAATGGCTGTTTTCTACAAAACTCTCCTTTTGGAATGAAATCTGTATCACGCAAGCACCAGCAGCTGCTGCCCAATAGAGTTGTTTCCTACTGCACCCTGGGCCAGATGAGGCCAAATTACACACATTCTAATTACTCTGGTCATGTTAGCTAGTATTTCATTTGTTAAAGATATATTTACAAAGTAAAACGCTAACAACCCTGGTGCCATGAGACCAAGATCCCTCCCTTATGAGGACAAACCTGTACTCCCAAATACTCTGCAGGCAGGAGCCTGAGATGCATAATTTGGATCCATTTCCATTAAATACTCCTCCACTCGGTCCCATAATGTAATTAACATTGCGGGTCTCATGGCTCTTTTTAAGAGAATTAGAAGCCATGAGTCATTTGGGCATCACTGGAACAAGCTCTCCTAATGCAAAATGACTCAATTGCAGAGATTGCTATCTGGCAGCATTCCGAGATACAAGACCTGAAAGCCTGCACTTAATCTGATTTAGGGCCTCTTAAAATATTCTTCAAACTTGACTAAACATTGTTCTGGTAAAAAAGATCGAGAATTATTTTAGGAACCAGCCCCGGTCTGAGCTGTCTTAGCTTTGTTATTGATTCCTTTTAAGTAATTGCATTTAATTTGGAAACCTATGGACAATGAAGCTGATGAAGAAATATGACTACGCCAAGTAAGACTGAGCGTGTGGAACAAAAATAATATAAAAATAGAAATCTTTGACTAGGTAGGCTGTTGTTCTACTCCAGGGTTCTTAATGTCAGAATTTAGTCTATTAATCTGTACAAGGACATTTTGGGGGTGGTCACTGAAAATAAAATTCTAACAAGTATTACAGTAGGGTCCTAAGGGCTTATAAAAGTTAGCCTATCAACATGGTAACCTCTCAGAGTAGAGTTGGAGTAGATATAAGGTATTTCTTTAACATTTATTATAAAATGTTTCTAATTTGGGGCTATATCTGATTGTTTTGGGCCATATCATCCCCTTTTTCTTATTTCCAAATTGAAGAAACACAGTGTGGCAGCAAGATGGCCCACAATTAATTTAGGTAGAACTGGACGTGGGGTAAAATTTATATAACTCTCATACAGGGATGAAAATGAACAAATTGGCCAAATCTCTAAGTTTCATTAGGAAATGGTGAAGGCGCCCCTGGTTTCTCCAATGCCATTAACAGTTCCTTTCAGTGCTCATCAAGATTCTCAGTAGAACTTGTAAACTGGTTTCTTTGCATGTCAGATTATACTCTCAAGTTGAGTACAATTTTGTGATTCCACAGCCATGTATGGAGGACCTACTATATGCAGGTTCATCCACCCTTTCCCCCCATGCAGATTCAACCCCTGGATTTCATAGAGTCAGTGTTGACACCTCCTATCCCCATTGAGAAAGACCTTTGTCCCCTGGATGTAGGAGCCACAGAAAGAACTTATTTACTAAGTGACTTATGGCATAGAAAATCTCTTTTACTGGGCATTCATAAGGGAGAGGTGTCATAACATCTGTCCCCAATTGTTTTATTTATCACTACATTTGATATCTATATGAGAAGACAAGAACAGAGTTAAAATGGCCAAACCAAAGAACTCTTTTCTTTTTCTTTTTTAAATTTTTTTAAATTTCAGCATATTATGAGGGTACGAATGTTTAGGTTACACACATTGCCTTTGCCCCACCCGAGTCAGAGCTTCAAGTATGTCCAACCCCCAGAGAGTGTGCACCGCACCCATTAGGTGTGAATATATCTATCCTTTTCTCTCCCCTCCCATCTGGTCGACACCTGATGAATGTTAACTACTATATGTGCACTGAAGTGTTGATCAGTTAATACCCATTTGATGGTGAGTACATGTGGTGCTTGTTTTTCCATTCTTGTGTTATACTTCACTTAGCAGAATGGGCTCCAGCTTGAAGAACTCTTATCCATTGGCTTTTGGGCAATAGCTTCAAAGACCCCACCTGATACCAATGGATAGATATTTGGAGGAAAATGAACACCTTTGCAAAACATGGTTGATATTTTTATTTGGCAGGTCATCTAACTAATTGTGTCTGATCTGTCAAATATTTTTGGCAGATTTAATCCTTAGGTTGAACACAAAAATTTCTTACCTTCCTTTCTGTTTATAGTCATTATTAAGTGGGGCTAAGGTTTTCATTATATGAAATAGAACTATTTGGATTGAAAATTGTCATGACAGGGTGGGAGGGGGGAGGAAGGGATGGGTATATACAATCACAACGAGTAAGATGTGCAACGTTTGGGGGATGGACACGCTTGAAGCTCTTACTCGAGGGGGGAGGGGGAGCATGGGCAATATATGTAACCTTAACACTTGTACCCCCATAATATGCTAAAATAAAAAAAAAAGAAAATTGTCATGATGATAATTCTCATTAAATCTGTAACATTAAACTAACTACAGAAAACCGAGGTGCTGTGGAGTTCTAGTTGATGGTGGACTAACCTAAAATCATGCACGAGATTAAATTTTTAGATAATTTATTTGGCTATTGTAAAATAGACAAATACACAAACACTGATTTTTGGCTGGAATGGAACTTTGAAATGTAATCTAAAATACTCTATTTCAAGATATTGAGGCCCAAAGAATTAAGTGACTTGCCAACATCCCATTGCTATTTAGTATCAGTTCCAATATTAAAACCAAAGATCTCTTTTCTACTGTTCTTTGTCCACTCTGTCCACTGTTCTTTGTTTGACATTCATTTTCTTTTACCTTAACAGGTAACAATATGTGACCAATATGCATGATAGGAAGCAAAATCAATTAGAGGCTATAACAAATAATTGGTCAGGGTAGTGATTTTCAGAAGCTTCTGTACTGCTTCTGAAAACATGCTTGGTCCCCCCAACTTTGAGTCAATCTCAAAGTTCTGTCCCAAGTTGGTTTTCGTAAATAGTTTTCTCACAGGCACCCGACAGCTATTCTCAGGACGACAGTCTGCAGTGCTGGAACAGGTCTGTGTAGTTACACTGTCTTCCATCATGCCCCTTCCTTCTTCCCCTTCCCCTTGAAAGAAAAACCCCAGAATGCAGTGGCAGGAGCAGACATTGTTTAGCGTCTAATTGAATCTGGAATAAATAATAAAATGAAGTCCTGGCCCCACATGAGCAGGTAGTTGATTTTCAGCCAGTGATGGCTGTTTGACTCTGAGTAAGGAAAGAAGATGGGATGTGTAAATTTGTCTTCAAGTAGGGTTTATTTCCATTTCAGTAGGGCAAGTCCCATGGCCAGAGAGAGTTTTAGTTGTCTTGAGAAACAGCCAGGATGTGATCAGGAGCTGCGTATTTCTTCACGGAATCTTCGAAGAGCTTTTGGGGGCTCTGGGATGGGAGCACTGGCATTACTAAGCAGCTCTCATTTGTGAAGCTAGGGCAGTGGATCTGTGGCACGAAGCCTTTCTCTCCCTCCTCACTGCTTGCTTCTCCCTCTTTCCTCTCATCTTCCCACCTCCTCCCTGCCTTGTCACCACCACGATTGATACAGGCCTCTCGGCATCAGTGTGATCTAAAAAGCCCTCGATGGTATCTCCTCTCTTCCGCTTGGTGGACAGGACTTTTTCCAGAATTGTGCGTCTTCCACATTCAGGGCCTGCACATGCCATTGCAGCCTCTCCCCTACATCAGAGCCAGACAGATGCAGAAGCCAGACCGTGAAATGACATTTTGATGTGCGCGTGTTGGGAACACATCATCAGGAAAGCATGACATAACCTAAGCGTGAGCTCAGCCTACAGTGCGGGCACATTCTCCTTTTGGGAATCATTGCAACAGTCCAAATTGCAAAAAGATTTCAAATAAAATATGATTTTCCACCTGGTGGAGAACAATAAAAATTGATTGCCCACCTGTTGCTCCTGGGCTCTGCGACTATTAGACAGCTACCTCACCTCCTGGTAACAGATGCTTTTCTGAGCAATTTGAAAAAGCCTAGTTACTGCTTTTTTTCCCCACACACTCAAAAAATAATTGTCAGTGGGATTTCAGTATGCACGATGGTTATAAGATTATATCCAAAGGAAAGATTAGGACTCCAAGATCGGCATGAAATAGCAATTACAACAGTGGTGTCTTGAGGAGTTGTACATTTATTTCCCAGTAGATGCCCTTAATCAGGAGATCTGATGAAGGAAACAGAAAGCCTGCTTGATGGCAACTGAGACTTGTTTGTAATAATAATTTCAGCAATTAGTTATTTTTAACATATCATTGCTTGCAATAGAACCAGTTGGTATATGAGGGCAAAGAAACGGATGAAAACTATGAAATCAGGAGCTACTTTATGGGGATGTTTCAATGAAGTAGTTCAAGGTCTGAAAGATGGGTTCCAGATGGGACCCACTGTGCCTGTCTTTCCTGGACAGAGGGGCGGGAGCGGTACTGCCAGGTTCTGATGTAGAGCAGCAGTGGCGATGGGGCCACGCATTTGCTCAGTGGCCTCATGGCAGGTCTGCGTCACCACCTGTGTGTCCAGCATGCGTCGATGGAGCACTGGCTTCTCTCCAGCCCAGATCTAGGCGTCTGCCTGGGGGTGGGGGGAGGAAGGGAGGTGGAGAAGGCTTGTCTATCTTTCCTTTGGGAATAAAAGAGCTTAATAGAATAGATAGACATAAACTAACCGGAGAGTAATCCTGAAGCATCAAATAGGCAAATCCAAGAGAGTGAAGGGGTTGAATGTGGTGTGCAAATACAATTCACAGTAAGGGATTGTGAGAGTACAGCCAGTCAGGAAAGGCTGCCTGGAAAAATAACTCCACTCACTTTTGATATATTAAAGTTAATAAATTAACAATCCCAAGGAATTTGGGATTTAGTCAAATTGGTATAAATAGCAAATGATAGTGACCAGAGCATGTCATGAGATAAGTTGAAGGAAGGCAATGGCGTAAAAGTTAATGACTCAGATACCTTGTATTTCACCTTTTGGTATAAGCATTGTCTCTTACATTTTAGACTCTCTTTCTCCTTGTCCTCCTCCTTCTTCCTCTTCCTGTTTAGAATTCAATAAATACTTGTTGGGTTGAAGTGAATTAAACGATTAACAAAATATATGTAATCTCTCCTACTTAAAGGGATGAAGTAGAATTAGCAGTGGTAAGAAACCTTTATTCTTTTCTCTGATACTTGTTATTGGAAATCAAGCTAACATTACTCAAATATGTCTTCCTTTTATTATATTTGAGATTTGTCCATCTAGCCAAGAAGTAGTAATTACTTTCGGTAATACCTAGTGTTGCGTTCAAGGATGGCACAGTGGCACATAATATTCAATTTGCACAAATATGTTAAACCAAGCAAGTAAAACATCAGAAATACATAAATTCTTTCTAACTCATTAACAAAAGTAAAATGAGCAGTAATATTTTATTTATAATCTACTATGATGTTTTCAAATAATACTAACTTTTATTTATTGGATTGCTTACAATGTCCTAGTCACTTTATCATACACTAATGTTAGACTCCTGTATTGAGAATTGTCAGAGACACAGTTGGAGTTTAAGAATTGGGGAATCTTTAAAAGAAATTGTAGTAAAGTGATAACCATTTTCTGTAACACAGGCTTCTGTGACGGATATTATTTTGACACCACCCATATGTATTTAAAAATGCAAGCAATAATTTGTGAATAGTCCCTAGTTACCATAAAAGAAGCCTCATTACCAGCCTCTTATTCATTTAATTTTATTCATAGCACTAATTATTTTTTTATAATTTTGTTTATTTATGCGTGTCTCTCCCAATTGGACTGCAAGCTCTATGAGGGAAAAGACCTTGTGTATCTTTTCCATTTCAGTATCCTCAGTATATCATTTGGTTATAGCTAGTATTGGCAATGATGCTGTGTAACAAATCATCCCTGAACTCAGCAGCTTAACCCACAGCCATTCAATCTCATGGATCTATGGATCAGCAAGGGTGTCTCCTTTTGAGGGTTCGGTGATTGGAACAGTCTTCACAGTGCAAACCTGCTTATTCAGATCGTGCTCCACATTTCTCTCACCTCCTCTGGGACTTATTTTTCCTACAGCAAAGGCAAGATGTAACAGGGCAAGCCAAATATACACAGTTTCCTAAGGTCTAGGTTCAGAACTGATATTCTTGGACTTCCACCTACATGCTTAAGTCAAATCAAGGTAGATGGCCAAGTATAAGGTCAAAGAGAAGGAAGTACAATGTGCCCATCTTGAGCCCATGGCTCACCGTGCTTTTGTGGATGAAAGGCACGGTGGCAAAGTGGAGCCAATCTTTTCAACTATTGCTGGATGATTGTATGCATTCCCTCCATTCTGTGCATTCGTCTATCATGCCCTTTGCAGTGTGATTTTGAATATTCTCTCTTCAAGAGGTGGGGTCGATTTTTCCGCCTCTTGAACTTGGACCGGACTTGGGATTTGTAGAAAAGACATAAATGTGGTACCATATGGTATTCTGATTCCATGCCTAGACCTCAAAAGGCTTTGCATACTGCCATACTGATAAGCCTGAGCTAGCCTGCTGGATGGCGAGAGACGTGCGACTCCCAGACCTGTGTTGGAGGCTGTCCTAGACTTCACAGTTCCCACCAACCTGTCCACAAATGCATGGGAAGCCCTCCTACCATGAACCAAGTCAGCACAGCCAGGCTGGCACACAGACTCATGAGCAGAAATAAATGCTTACTGCGTTAAGCCATGGGACTTGGGGATATCTATATCCCATATATATATATAGCTGTGTGTATATATGTATATGTGTACACACACACACACACACACACACACACAGAAAGAGGTAACTGATACAACCACATCCAGTATCTAGCATGACATAGAATAAGGACTGACTATTTAATAATTCATGGAACTCTGAGGCACATATTATAGGAGCCACAAACTCTCTCTGTGAAAAGATAAACATACTTACAAAAAACCATCATTTTGCATATGATAGCAATGAAATTGAAGACCACCTGGGCCTATCTATGGACTACAGTGAATTCACATGGCCCAGATAGAGCCATCTGGATGACCGACTGACTTCTGTAAGCTCTGACCCCACAATCTGAAATCAGTATCAGATTTTACCTTTTGGAAGTTTCTGGATTCTTTCTATAACTAAACACTGATGAAGACTTTATTCCACTTATTTCTGCCCTACCTATTGTGTCCAGCCCATCCCCTGTCTAGAATGTCAGGGTGTCTTTATCTAAAGCTTTCCAGTGACAAATGGTATAAATGTTCACAAGTCCCTCTGTGTCCCATGGCTTTCCTAAGATAATCCTAGACACGAAAAAGAAACACAAACCATAACCACGGAGCAAGACAATTCTCAGGAAAAGTCCCAGATAGTAATTTCTCAAATTACTGGCTAGTTTGTTCACATGTGTTCTGCATGAAGGTAAATAAAAGAATATTTATAACTTTGAGACATGAACAGATGAGTAGAGCTTCACGCCTGCAGGATCTTATCATTTTCTCTTTCCCCTTCTCTTTCCTAAATGCCTCAAAAAATAGTCTTTATGTAGAATTTTTAGGTTGCTGTCTTATTGTTATAAAATCTTTAATGTAACATTTGAGAAATTTCTTCTCTTTCAAGTGAAATCGTGATAGGAAATTTTCTAAGCTGGATACTGCAAATGTAAAGCAGAACAGACAAGTTTTATGGAATCACATATTAACATAGTCAGAAGCCTAGTACATGAATTTACAGTTGAAGAATGCAAATATCCTAATTTTATCATGGGTTCCGCAAATTTAGCAAGGAACTCCCAGCACTCACTGCATATGTTAGTCAGCAGAGAAAACTAAACCCTTTGGTTTTTTTCCTTGCCTTTTTACTCCCACTGACTAGAAGTACTTTTCAGCATGCATATAGATCTTCAGTATCTCGTTTCACGCAACCCCCAGGTTTTTTTTTATTAGGCAGAGTGCATTTTGATACACATTTTCCAGAATTTTATTTTTCTCAAAAACATCATGGTGGCATTGGATGAATTAACTGTGCTTCTTTATCAAAAGATTGATATATTGATATATTTGTGTATTTGCTTCCGCTTTGGCTATTGGATATTGTGAAAATAAATATTTTAGGGACTATGTTAAAAAAGAGTATTACAATATTAAGCTGGGGTTCATGCCTGACACTGAATTCTTAATTTATCCTTTAAGACAAAAAACATTTTAAAGATAATTTTTCTTTACAAGTTTAAGCATTCCTTAAATGTGTTATTTTTTTCTGAATGTATAAGAAATGAAAAAAAACCCCTCCTTGTTGTTTTTACATTTCTATACCTACCTATGAATATAACATATCCATATTTCAAATTCACATGCAAATTATATGTATGGTGTTTGAGTGCTGTTAAAAGAAACAACTCTAAAGCACTGTTGCACCTTTTCTTATGAAATGCTGAACCAGTTTTATTTCAGTTATGCCTCATGCATTGAAGTTAATAACAAATAGAGAAACACCAGGGTGCGAAAAGAGAAGCGAATCAGGACCCACTTAGGGAAGTTGAGCCTAGAAAGTCACAAAGACTGACTATGGGAACAAGAAATAACCTATTGCATGACAAATATAATATCTTTCTAAGGTGGAACTTGCAAATTTCTCTACGTGTTGACCTCCTCTCACCCTTCTGTCTGGCATTAAATAGCCATGTGGCTAGGATGCCCCTTACTGTTTCTAAATGTCCTCTTTAAAAATATGCAAAATGATAAGTAACATGGTTGAGGTAAAACATTAGCTGACTTTCGGGGTTCTCACAAATTCCAAATATGTTATGACTTTTAAAAATCTGGGCCTGCTGAAGAATCAGGTTTATTACTAGCCTTAAAATATTAAAGAGTGAAGAGTGAAGCTCTGTTTCCACGATAGCAGTGAGAAGAGTTCTGTGATCCTGTTCACTAGTGAAATAAACATAACTAATGAAATTTATATTAAACAAATAACCATTTAAATATCTGGAAATTGTCCTAAAAGCATATAAAAACAAAGAAACATTTATTTAAGAAAACCCGCAACTTGGTAAGAACAATTAGAGTTTGTGGCATTTGAGCCATGGCTCGCGTCTTCCATACTCTCTTTCAGCTCAACATGATGGAAACTCCACTCTAGGTGGGTGTAGCCAAGATCACAGGGATCTCTCTCTCCCCAGTTCCCAGTTGAGAGCAATGCTGTCTCCCTAGGAAAGGCAGATAGCTAGAATTTCTCATCCTTCTCCCCCAAGAAATGTGTTATAGAGGCTAAATTCTAGGTAAGTGCTACCTACAGGTGTGGGCTTCCATCCACCCAGCCCTTGCTTATGGGACAGAGACTCTACCTCAGGTATAGCAAACTGAGAATACTAAAGCCATGATGCTCTTGACCTAGCTTACTTGTAGGGTGGTGGTTCCATGCCAGATATACAAGCTGGAAAGACCAGAGGCTACTACCCTCATCCAATGCATTGCTGTTAAAGTAGAGTAACACTCCAAGAGAAGCAGCTCACTGTGACCACCCTATCTTTAGAGCTGTGGCTTTGTAATGTTTGCCCAGGGGAAGAGACAGCTTATAAGAACAGATCGCTCCAGAACTCTCCCCAAAGGAAATGGCTTCATGTGAAACAAAGTGTAGGAAAATTCAAGTCTAAGGACACTCTAAAAAAACAATGGGGAAATGGGCAGCAAGCAGTTAAGAGAAGATTGATGGCTGCTGGTAGCTGCTTGAGAGAAACAAGCCAACCAGTAGGCTAGCTACTTTACCAGAGATAACTGAGGAAAAGACAGCTAAGAAGAAACTCTAGGGTCAGAACAAATCCCAAAGATTACTTAAAAAAAAAGCATCCTCACAAAGGGTACTGAATTTAATTGGATCAGACTATGGCAACAATTTATGCCCCAGACTCATTGTTGAAAACTATAGAGCAATTATCTAGAAATTGTTAGAGACCAACAGCTGAGTGAGATTAAGGAAAAAATACAGTAAAAACTGGCCTGCTGAAACTACTGTAATAACAGAATGACTGTGTATATATCCAAGGCTATACTCTCTGAGGAACAATATACAGGCTTCATACTTTGGGGGAGATAGACTTGACTAAAATAGTCCAGCCAGTCACTAAGCAAATAAACAAGCAAACAACAGCAACAAGCCCCTGAAGGGGAGGATCAACACCCAGAGTTGCCATAATGTACTATCTAAAATGTCCAGATTTTAAAAAATGAGAGTTGTAAAGAAGCAGGAAATTATGACCAATGCACAGAAAAAAAATCAGGTAGCAAAAATTGCCTGTGAGAAAGCAATGATATCAGATTTAAAATAAAAATGTGTGAAAGCAGCTATTATAAATATATTTAAGAAACTAAGTGAAGCTTTTCTTAAAGAAGTAAGAGAACAAATGATGACAAATCTCATCAAATATAGCATATCAACATAGGGAGATAAATTATTAAAAATAAAAAATGAAAATTCTGGAATTGAAAAGTAAAATAACTGAAATGGAAAATTTACTAGACAGAGTCACCAATAGATTTGAACTGGCACAAGAAATAAATAACTAATTTGAAGATACACCTATAGAGATTATGCAATCTGTAAGATGGAGAAAAAGAATGACAAATATGAACAGAGCTTCAGAGAAATATGAAACACCATCAAACACACCAACATATACACAATGTGAGTACCAAAAAGAGAGAAGAGAAAGCAGCAGACAAAATTTTAAGAAATAATAGCTGAAAACATTCCAAATTTGATGAAAAACATTAGCACACACATTAAAAAATTCTGAAGCTCAATTAGGATAAATGTAAATAATTCACACACATCATTAAAAATGCCAAAAGCAAAAGACAAAGGAGAAAATTATTGAAAATGCAAGAGAAAAATGACTCCTCATTTATAAAGAAACCCCAACAAGATTAACCACTGATTTCTCAGTAGAAATAATGGAGATCAGACAAAATAGGATAACATATTCAATGTGCTAAATGAAAAAAAATGCCAAACAACAATCTTATATCCAGCAAAACCACCTTTTATAAATGAAGGTGAAATGACATTTCAAGAAAAACAAAAATTGAGAGAATTTGTTGTTAATAGACCTGATTTACAAATCAAAGGAATTTTTTTTCAAACTGAAAGCAAGTGACTACAGATGGTAGTTCAAATCCAGCTTTTTAAAAAAATAGCTCCACTAAAATGATTGTATGATTATAAAAGATAGTATAAATGCATATTTACTTTCCTTTCTTCACTTAACTGATATGAAAAGCAATTGAATAAAATAATATATATATAATTTTATTGCTAAATCTATAACATGGAGAAATGTTATATATTTGCCAATAACAGTACAAAAGATTGAGTGGAAGCAAAGCTGTACTGAAGTAAAACAATGAAATTAGATGGAATATCAAATACTCAGAAACAAATAAATCAGAAATGGTAAATAAGGTTGATATAGCAAACTTTTGACAGAATTTGTGTGCTCTTATACTTGTATATTTTCTGTCCTTTCATCTTTTAACTACTTTAATAAATATGAAATTATATAAAGTAATAATGATAACAATGTGTTATTGGGTTTGTAATATATATAGGTGTAGTATGTTAGTATAAAACTGAGTTGATTCTTATAAATTATGTTTTATATTGCAAACCTGGTAGCAAACATTAAGAAAACAACTCAGAAAATATAGTAAAAAGTCATTAGAGGAATTAAAATGTTATACTAGAAAATATTCACTTACTGCAAAAGAAAGCTCAAAAGGAAAACTAGAGGAAGAAAAATACATATGGCATATATAGAATAAAAAGTTAAATGGCAGACTATAACTATGGCAATAATAATATTAAATGTGAATGGATTAAATAATCTAATGAAAAGGCATGCATTAGCAAAATAGATAAAAAATTGTAAGACCCAACTATATGCTGTTTACAAGAGGAACACTCCTTTAGTTTTAAGGATACACATAGGTCAAAAATAAAAAGATGGCAGAAAATACGTCATGTAATCAGTGGCCATAAGAAAGCTTGAGTGGCTATATTAATATCATACAAAATCAACTTTAAAGCAAAATACTTTGCTAGAGGTATAAAGGACTATTTTATGATGGTAAAACAGTCGATCCATAAGGAAGATATAACAAATATAAATACATGTGCATGTAACAACAGAGCACCAAAATAAATGAAGTAAAAACTGAAAGTAATGGAAAATAGACAATTCTGGAATAATAAATGGAGATTATAAAACCCCACTTTTAATAACAGATAGAAAAATTAGACAAAAACTCAACAAGGAAGTAAAAGACTTAAACAAAACTATACTAGAATCTGTAAAATATTCCACCCAACAACAGAGTATGTATGCTTTTCAAATGCTCATGAGACATTCCCTAGGATAGGCAAGATGCTGTGCCACAAAAAAGCCTCGATATATTTATAAAGATTGAAATAATACCAAGTATTGTCTCCAACTACAGTGAAATAAAATTAGAAATCAATAACAGTAGGAAATGTAGAAAATTCACAAAAATATGGAAATTAAACAACACATTCCAAAATAACCAATGAACCAAAGAAACCTTCAAGGAAAGAAAATACTTCAAGGTGAAAGAAAATGAAGACCCAATAAAGCAAAACCCTTGGAAAGCAGTTAAACACATGATTAGGAAGAAATTTATACCTTTCTATATATTTTAAAAATGAAGATCTCAAATAAAGAATATAACCTTCCACCTTAAAACATGGAAAAAAGAAGAGTGAACTAAACCTAAAGCAAACTGAAAGAAAGAAACGATGTTACAGCAAAAATTAATAAAACAGAATGAAAACAATGAAGAAAATCAATGCAACCAAAAGTTAATTCTTTGAAGAGATTGACAAAATGGACAAACCTTTAGCTTGACTGATAAGAAAGAGAGAGAGAGAGAAAGAGAGAGAGAGAGAAAGAGAGAGAGAGACCAAATTACTGAATTACTAAAGGAATTCAGGACATTACTAATGACGTCACAGAAGCCAAAAGGCTTATAAGGGAATACTATAAAAAACTGTATGCCAATTGATTAGATATTAATAACTTAGATGAAATGGACAAATTTGTAGAAAAACAAATTATTGAAACTGACTTAAGAAGTAGAAAATCTGAGTAGATCTTGCCACTCCTTTAAGTATAGCCCAAAGAGTTGAAAACAGGTATTCAAGCAAAGACTTACACGTGTGATTGGCTATTGAATCAATATTGAATATCGTTCAACTACAAAAAGGAATGAAGTAAAGATTTGAATGTGGTGAACCTTGAAAGCATTGTGCTGTCGGAAAGAAGCCAGACACAAAAGGTCACATATTGTATTTTTCCATTTATATGAAATGTCCAAAGTAAGAAAATCCAAAAAGACAGAATGCAGATCGGTAGTTGTCAGGGGTAGAGGGAAGGAGGGAAAGTGAGTAAATGCATAATGGATAATAGGGGATAGGGTTTTATTTTGGGTGATGAAAATATTTTGGAACTACATAGAGGTATTAGTGGCACAACATTGTGAGTGTATTAAATACCACTAAATTGTTCATTTAAAATGGATAATTTTATAAGAATTCGACCTCAATTAAAAAATAAAAGTAATTACTTTTTGGAAAGAGGTTCAGTAGATGTTTGGGAAAATAAAACATTGCAGAACTTAATTTTTAAAACTCAAGAATTTTATTATTCTATATAATGGGCAATAGAGCAATAATTTATTAAACTAGTGTTTCTGTGTTTTTGAAGGTTAGTTTGATATTGTCAGTTTGGAGTCAGAAGTTTCATTTTCAAGTACTAAATACTTCAGGTTGTGGATAATTCATTAACCTCAGCATTCTTACTTGAAAAATAGGAATTATAATGATCATACTTACTTTCCATACTTCACTGGGTACTTTTAAGGATCAAATGAGGTCTGTAGGGTGGAGGAAATTGGTTCGAAATGTACTATGTCAATATAGAACGCTACTCGGTGCTGTCATGTTATGCAATTCCAGGAGTTACCAGCTATTTAGCTTACAGTTAATGCTGTACTTACAGTTACTGTACTTACAGCTTACAGTTAACTGCTCCCTTGGGCAATGCTAACAATTTGACCATTATTGAGTTGCGTACTATGCCTCAGTTGGATACATGTATAACACTCATTTAGTAATAAATGAATTTTATTTACTCTATGTTCACTTAGAAAATGAGAACATATTTTGGGAAAATTATTTTTAGAAGGATAAATGTGAAGAGTTTTTCAGGTCAACATTTTTTTTTTTTTCTTCTGGGGTTTATTCTAAAGGATTGAAAGCTATTTTAGGACATATTTTAAAGTGGTGGCATTTGTCTTGGTTTCTTTCATTTTTCTGGTTTCCAATACTTCTGCCACTAATAATAATATAATAAGGTACGTAATAGACGTATTTTCCCAGTTTTACACATCTTGATCTTTTTAATGTGCTTTCTCCATTTTTAAGAGTGAGTCAAGGAGAGAAACAGCAAAGTCTTTGACTCTAGCTGTAAATCTGATCTTGCCAGTGACAAGGGTTAAATATCAAGGGTGGGTTCCAGTTGTTATTTTACTGTGGCCATTTTGAAAGGCCATGTCTTATCAATTCTCCACTCCCAGAGACTGTCACAGTACTGATGTACAGTCAGCTATAGTCAGTGTAAGACTTTCTGCTTAGATAATCAATGAACAGCTCGTCCCATTCCAGTTATTGTGCTCATGTCCAAGGGTGGATAATATTAAGCCTACCAAGCTGCAGTTATTTATTGACAGCCTAGCAGCAGTGGCCTGGGGCCCAGTACAGCCTCCCCTGGGAAGGCCTAATGCACACCAACAAGTCCCTAGTCTAAGAAATAGTGCCATTTGAGACATACTATGTCTTTTCTTTTTGATTGCATACAGGGTCTGTTTTCTTGAGATACTTTGAAAATATATTTCCTTTCATTATAAAATCAATGCATGTTTATTAGAGAAAAATCAGAAAGTACACATAAATTAATAAGATAAGGTATCCCACCATTCAGAAGTAATCAGTTATCACATTTGTATATACATACATAGACAGGCACACACTCATACGTTGCAAAATGGCACTATCACTGGGTTATTGATTTGGAATACATTTTTTAAAACCAATGTACATAATTAGCACCTTTTCATTAAATACATGTTTCTAGAATATTATTTTTAATGACTGCAACATTCCATTGTATGGATGTGGCACATTTACTAAACCAATCTCCTGTTTTGTAATTTTTGGTTATTTTCTTGGACTTTTATAGAAAATGCAAATATTTATTTCATTCCTGAAATAGTTTTAGAATAGAAACATGCTTTTTAAGGAATTAGTCACTGTGGATGACTTTTGTATACCTCTTCATTAAAAATGACGACATTTTACTTTGTGTCTTTAACTTCTCATGGAGTGCAGCTCTTCTGGGAAGCAGATTTCTTCCTCAGCAGAAACCCTGCCATTTATAGCCTCATTGTCTCAAACACATTGCTGCTCTTCATTTTCTGAGATTCATTTCTCTACCTAAGCCCAAGAAACATGGTAATTATGTCTTGCTCTTTGCACCCATTCTTGGGGAATGTCTCCTGAGCCCCTGGTGAGAATGAGCTTTTAGAAGATGATTTAGAGATGTCTACTAAATGGGGGCATGCTTGAATATCAGAACTTTATATCCTAAGTTGCTCTTGAAAATTCATATTGGAAAGTCCACTTTCCCATGGTTAATGAATACTAATGGTTTTCTCCAAGGCTTTTGGAGGGAAAGGTTTGTATACTGGCCTTTTTCTACAAACATGCTAAAACTAATTCCCAGTAATGGCAACACGTGTTTTTCCACTAGGATGTTCCCTGGAATTAAAACTTTATATCTTCAGAAGTACATCATCAGGGTAGTCTCCAAATACAGGTAAAGAAAACTTCAAGAAGAAAATTGGTTAACTTTGCTTTGGCTTTAGACAAAAAAAATAAAGTATACATAGCAGATCGAGTGGTCATTACTCATATACTTATAAGAATGGCAAAGACTGATAGAAATTCTTCCTGATAGGACCTTTATAAATCACCTAGAATAACCTCTTCATTTTGTAACCAAGGGAAAATGAAAAGACTGATTCAAGATTACATACACTGATGATAACTAATTTTACCTAAATCAGAATTAAGGTTTTTATTTTCTGATTTCCAGTTCAATTTTTTCCCACAAAATTTAATTGCAGACTACCATGCAATTCATACCACAGGAAAAGGTAGTTATATACATCTTCCAACTGCCTAGAGAGCGAAGGGAAGCCTCAGGAGTAAGTAAAGAGTAACTGTTTTGGGAGTAGTGCACCAAACAGTTAACAGTATGCACTTGAGAGCCAGTAAAGTTTGCAAATCTCAGTTCCACCAGTAAATAGCTGTGTGATCTTGGTCACCTCATAGTTTCTCTTTGTCTCTGATTCTTTTGCTCAGTAAAATGGAAATGATAATAATAATGATAGAATTATGGGAGATTCAATGCAAACAGGAAGACGTCACGACATGCAGTCATCAGACTGACCAAAATATCAACTAAAGAGGCCCTTCTAAGAGCTGTAAGACAAAAGAAGCAAGTAACTTACAAGGGAAAGCCAATTCGAATAACAGCAGACTTCTCTAATGAGACTTTACAAGCAAGGAGAGACTGGGGCCCCGTTCTCACTCTTCTGAAACAAAACAATGCCCGGCCTAGAATCTTATTCCCTGCAAAACTAAGCTTCGTATATGAAGGAGAAATAAAGACATTCCCAGACAAGCAAAGCCTCAGAGAATTCACCAAGACAAGACCAGCCCTACAAGAAGTACTCAAAACAGTGTTACACACGGAACACCATAATAAAACCTCACGAATATAAAAACAACCAAAACCCAAAGATTAAAGGCCAGATATTGCTATGGCTCAAGAGAGAAATCAAAGCAACAACATCCAACCCAACAGAATGAACAG
>VSMD01090926.1:0-50903 GCA_008750895.1 Mirza zaza | reverse complement strand
CAGGATACTGGGAGGAAAATTGGCAGCTTTTTTGAAGCCAGGAGGGAAGAGTGGTATAAGTTAAGGCTAGAGAAACAGAAAGGGGCAGATGTGTAAGCCTCACAAAGGATTTTGGTCTTTTATCTAAGAGAAGCTGAAAGGTTTTAAGTGGCTACCATAATTGGATTTATAAAGGACCGAAATAATTACAGTTTGGAGAACAGATTGGAGAGAGGCCAGAGCGTATGCTAGGAGACCAGGTAGGAGATTGAGAGTGTGGGGGAGAGATGATATCACGGTAGCTTGCCTCGGATTATAGTGGGAGAGATGGAGAGAAATCAATATATTTGAAAGATGCTTAGAAGATAAAATCAGTAGCACTTTTTTTGGCACGAAAACCACCGAGGTTGCAGGGTGAGTACAAGAGAGGCTTCTTGGGTGTCTCACCCAAACTTCTGCAGTGAGCCTGCTGCCCAGGGAACAGAGCTTTTTGGAGAAAGGGCAGCAGGCTGAAGGCATCCCAAGAACAGACTGGCCCTACAGGGAAGAAACTTTCTGGTTTATGTTGTTTTCATGTTAGATGTTTTAAATGTTTTGTCCTTTGCTCTAATCAAAAGTCTTCTCAAGAAGTAGCCATGTGGACCCAATATTCTTTCAGTTATAATCCTGCCAAAAATGCCTAGCTTCAATCTAATCATGAGGAAATTGAAGGAAACCCAAATTGAGGGAGATTCTACAAAATAACTTGCCTCTACTCTTTTTTGTTTGTTTGTTTGTTTTGTTTTGTTTTGTTTTTTGTTGTTTGTTTGTTTTTTTTGCCTCTACTCTTAAATGCCAAGGTCACAAAAGAAAGATTGAAGGAAGGTTCCAGATTCAATGAGAATAAAGAGACATGCCAGCTGAAGGGCATGTGTCAGACTGAATTGGATCCTAGACTAGAAAAAACTTTTTTTTTTTCACTTTTACTATGAAGGACATTTAATGGACACTGACGAAATTTTAATAAGATCTGCAGTTTAGATAATAGAATTGTATCAATGTTTATTTTCTGATAGGATAGTTGTATTATGGTTATGTAAGGGAATATCCTTGTTTTTACAAAATACACATTGACATATTTAGGAATAAAAGAACATTACACTCAAATAATTCAGAAAAATTATATACATACGTGTGTGTATATGTGTGTGTGTATATATATGTATATTTGGACAGAATGCTCATTAAAAACACGGGGAAAGGCTGGGTGAAGGGTATATAGGAATTCTTTGTACTATTTTTGTGACCTTTCTATAAGTCTGAAATCATTTTGGAATAAAAAGTTTAAAAATAACAGAAAAAAAGGAGAAATAGCCATGTGAAGGTCATTCCTGTATTTGTTGTTACCATGCTGAGAAGTTAATGTGCCATTCATTGTATAAATATAAATTCTCACTTGATAATTTGTTTTAGAATTCACTGTTTGGAAAAGTATTGTTTTATCTCAACTGGCAAATTTTCTTCTTTCCAATAATAAAAGTTATACAACTGATCACATTTTTCTTCTGGCCCTGGAAGCCAGGAAGCTCCAAGTTGAAATTTAACACTCAATCTAGAATGTTGAGCCTTCTGTTTAGCATATTTTCATGCTCGTCATTAGTCTTGCATTGCAGCTTCTATTCATTCATTACTCTTTCTGTGTGTGTGTATTTGGTGGGGTATAAAATATCTCAAACTCTTGTATTAGTTTCCTATGGCAGCTGCTATACCAAACTACCACAAACTTGGTGACTTAAAACTACCCACATTTATTTTCTTATGATCCTGGAGTTTAGAAGTCCAAAATCAGTTTCTTTCTATTTCTATTTTTTTTTTTATAATATAAAACCATTCATTAAAATCCTACAATCTAAGCTGCTTTACAATTTTCAGAATAATGTAGTTATTATCATTCTAGAGATATCTTATAAATAAAATGTTTATACCCCATAATATCCTGAAATAAAAAATAAAATAAAATAAAAATATTGAAAATATTTAATTTTCATAATGAAAAATGGCTGTCTTACATAATCTAATACAATGGTTTTTATATTTACTCTCCCTCAATTCTCTTTGCTATAACAATTTTATGTTTTATATTTTTAGGATTTTTACCTAAATTGCCTTTATATCTAGAATGCTACTACCCATGTCATATTTTAATCCCAAAAGGAACAAATCACTTTCTCTCTTTATTTTCCTGTCAAAAATCATGCTTAATATTCATAAAAATCAGTTTCTTTAAGCCGAGATAAACTGTCAAGAGGGCCATGTTCCCTCTGGAGGTTCTAGGGGAAATTCTATTCCTCGCCTATTATAGCTTCTGGTGGCTGCTGGCATTCCTTGACTTATGGCTGCATCATTCCAACTTTGACTTCTGTGACCACATTGCCTTCTCCTCATCTGTAGCAATATCTGCCTCTGCCTGTTTCATATAAGGACAGCTCCTACTACATTTAGTGTCCACCAGGATAATCCAGGATTATCTCTTCATCCCAAGATCCTTAATCACATTTACAAGTCTTTTTTTTTTTTTTTTGCCATATAAGGTAACATTCATGGGTTCCAGGGATTTGTACATGAGTGTGTTTTGGGGGCTTATTATTCAACCTACCATAACCTTTATGGAAAGAAGTGACATATAAATATATTTTTAAAGGAAATAGAAATAAAATATTAGCTTATTTGGGACATGTAAAGTATTTCTGCACTCCAATGTGGAGGAGCACAGATAAAGAAATTAAATTCCTATATAGTGATTTTTAATTGCTTTTATGAATTGTATCTAGTTTTCTATGATATTTCCTATGGGTTATTGGTAGAGTGGATAAATATATTTTATTTCTTATATAAATTCATTATTTATTAATATAAAATATACCTGTGGGATTTCCAATCAAAGGAAGAAAAGTTTCACATGTGTCATATCTGCTTCCAAATGTTAATATACTGAAATCAATGTTAATTATGTTTAGTATAGGTAACTAAGAATGAGAATTATCTTTTGTGGCTTTTTCAAACTATATGTTAATTTCTCTTTTTTAATCATGTATTATTAATTGAAAAATAAAAATTATATATATTTATGAGGATCCCTGTGAGTTTTGATATATGTATACATAGTGAAATGATTAAATCAAGCTAATTAACCTATCTGTCACCTCACATACTTATTTTTTTGTGGTGAGAACATTTAAAATCTACTCTCTTAGTAATTTTCAAATACAACATTTTTATTAACTGTACTCACCATCCCATAGAATAGGTCTCCACAACTTACTCTTATCTAACTGAGTCTTTGTACGCTTTGACCAACATCTCCCCAAATACCTACTCCATCCCACCTCTGGTGTCTCTCTACTTCTACGAGTTTGACTTTTTTAGATTCCACATATAAGTGAGATTATGCAGTATTTATCTCTCTGTGCCTGGCTTATTTCACTTAGCATAATGTCCTCCAGATTCTTTCATGTTATTGCAAATGAGAGGATTTCCTTCTTTTTTTTAAGACTCACTAGTATTGCATTGTGTATATATTCCACATTTTCTTGATCCAGTCATTTGTTGATGGACATTTTAGACTGATTTCCTATCTTGGCTATCGTGAATGGTGCTGCAGTAAACGTGGGAATGCAGACGTCTCCTCGACATACTAATTTTATTTCTTTGGGCTATATACCCAGAATTGCTGTATTATATGTAATTTGTAATTTTGGGGGGAACCTTCATACTGCTTTCTAAAATGGCTATAGTAATTTGTATTCCCACTGATTTTTTAAAAATTACTCTTATATCCACTAATCTTGCTAAACTCATTATTAGTTTTAAAATGTACGTGTGTTACAAATGCTTTGCTTGCATGATGTCTTTCACAGTGATTTTTTTAAACTAGAGAGCTTTGTGCTCATACATGGTTTGGATGGTCAGCAAAGGCTTCTTTAAGGCAGTGAAATCTGTGATATTTTGGTTAGGAGAAGACTAACCAAACCAAGGGACAGTATGAGCTATATCTAAGACACTATATCATCTATAAATTTTATCTCTCTCTTCCCGTCCTTCTGTCTTTTTTTTTGTTATTAATTTTTGTCTATTGTGTTTGCCAGAGCCTTCAGTATTATCTTGAACAGTTGTGCTGATAAAAAGCATTCTCATCTTGTTTCTAATCTTAAAGGGAATGTATGTAAAATTTCTCTAATGAGTATATTTGCTGGAGATGTTTGAGATATATATGGATCCATATATATATATGAGATATATATGTATGTGTGTGTATATATTATGTGTGTGTATATATATATCCTTTATGCAATTGATGAAATTATTTTCTAAAGTATTCAGGACAAATGGTCAATAGTATGTGCTTGAATATCCCCTAAGGATTATGTTATTTGATAGTGTCATTTCATGGCCAGGGTACTCTGTCCCTAGACTTTAAACTCTAGGGCAGAGACTGTTGACTCACTGTTATTTTCCCAGTGTCTAGCACAGTGCTTGGGACTTAGCCTTTCAATGTCTGTTGAATGAATGAATGGAAGGTACTTAATAAATATTTGTTGAATGTATGAAAGCTAGAAAATTCTTTTTTAAAGTGAGCCAAAAATCTTGCTGTTTTCCGTATTCCTTATTCAAGGGGTTGAGCTCACTGTACTGCCATTCTCACCTTCCTCCAGCACCTGGCACAGTCAGTGAGTCATTTGACATGTGAAAGAATAAATGAATGAGTCAATCACAGAGCAGTCTGTTGCCAGCTAATAGACTTTGCCCCTAAAGATTCTGAACTTTATCTGAACTGAAGCCAGGTGGTTAAAGATGATTTAATCAGGACAAAAATAAAATACTGCTCTCTTTAATGGAATAATTGCTTATTTCATTTTCTCCTAAAAGTTGGCCATTCATCTCATGCCACTGTCTTTCAATTTATATGTGTTGTCCATGAAGTATTGAAAGTGATTTTCCTGAATGAAGACAAAAGTACTCAAGAAGAATTGCCTTAGGAGGGTTCAGAATTCCACTGTTAAATTGGAGATGGGCTGGAAATAGTGGTAAACTTAAAGTTCACCTGCAAAAAGACAGTGTTGAATGCCCGAGTAAGGCTGTATATAGATTTATCAGTGAATAAGGGAGAGGGGTTGTTTATCATAAAACAAACGGGGAAGAATATCTTAGCAGTTTTAAATACTTTATGATGCCTCTAATTGTATGTGTACTTCCCATTTCAAAAGGCATTTCATTTAATAAGTTACTTGAGTAACACTCAATATTAGAATGCTCAGTGTCCAGAAATTGATTACATTTTGCTGACTTGGAACTCTCTGTTCAGAAGCCTTTGATGACTCCCCATTGCCTAGAGAATAAGAGTTAACTTATTTAGCCATAGCCAGCTTATTCACCTCCTCTCCCACTGTGTATACTCTGGGCTCCAGCTACGTGTAATAGGATCTTACGCCAGGGCTCTTCCTACCTTGGAGGTTTTGAAGAGGCCCCAAAACCTAGACCACCTATACAGGGCTTGCTAAAAGATTGTAAAATTTGTGTTCAAAGCCACCCTGAGCATATAAAATAGAGGTGGAAGAAGTCAGAGGTCAGGACTAAGGAAAGAGGCCAAGGTTGACTGATGTATCTTGAGATAGTAAAGCAAAAATCGAGAGCTACTTTGGGAACAGGTTGCATATATACTGACGTTAGGGAACAGGTGTGTAGGAGTCAGACACAATGGAGCCAGCTGGGGATAGATGCCTTAAAAGGAACCCTATCCAAAAACAAACTAAAGGAACAGTGGGATCTCACTAGAGAAGGGTAAACCACCTGAAGGATGGGACTAAAAGGGAGTCGTAAGCAGAGCACAGGAGGAGGAGACAGCCAGCATGAAATGTACTAGTCCGGAGTCAGGGGGTCCCCAGGGGGGACATGGCAGTGAATCAGCAACAGCACATAATGAGAGAGTCGGTGGTAGACATGCACCACCCCCTGAGGACGTAGTGATGCGAGATCATGGCCATATTAGTCAAGTAACACCTTTCCTAGGCACCCCGTCCCCCTGTGTGGAGGAACCTGGAGCAGCAGCCAGCTGGCCAGCAGAGGAAAAAGTGGAACAAGTTAAGAGAAGAGAAGCCAGTAGGCTCCCTTCTCCAGGTATGCTCAGAGCCTGAAATAAGTTCTAGCTGCAGGAAGGAGAATTTTCAGTTAGAAAAGGCAAGAGGTTTGACTATTACAATGGAAGGTACATAATTAGTGCTTGAAGGTGGCCCAAGGACATTTTATTATTTAAGAATGTAGGAATACTTATGGATCCACCTGCAATTTCATCTCAGGAATGAGAAAGAACAGTTCATGGAACAAATTTAACAGGGAATAGAGAATAGAACTGTTGTTTCCTGTACACCTAAAACTGTACAAGTCCTTCCGTAAGCTGGGACATATGCAAGGCTCTGGCCATCCTCTCTTCCCTATGGGGACAGATCTCTTCTCTGTGTAATCATATGATACTACAACTTGCTGGAGAAGCTCCCTTTGAAAGAATGGGAGGGAGAGAACAAGGGAGGGGGAAAAATCTCTCTTGACCCCATATCCCACCCTCCTGTTCCCACATTTATCTGCTTGTCTTTGCCACAGAGCTTCTCAAGTGCTGTGTAATCCTGTTCCTTTCCTCCCATTCTCTCTGGAGTCCACTCACACATTTGTATGAACTTCTTCATGGAAGTGACTCTCAAGCATTTGTTTCAGTCCCCAGTGACCTCTGTGTCACCCAGTTCTCATCTTTATAGGTCTATGAGCAGCACTGAGCACAGTTGAGTCCACCCTTCTTAAAAGTCATTGCTGGCCTACCAGAACCCTCTCTTAGTTCTTCTCCCTTACTGGCCTCTTCAGTCTCATCACCTAATTCCAACTCCATTCTAAATTTTGGAATGTCTTAAGCCTCTAAGCCTCTGCCTCAGACCTCTTCCCTTCTCTCCACCTTCACTTCTTCAGTGACCTCACTAGGACTCATAGCTTTAAAAGACCATCTATAGACTGTGAAGTGCAGATGTGTATCTCCAGCCTGACCTCTCCCCCACCATCCTGACTGCTATATCTGGTCACCTACTCAACATTTCTTCTTGGATTTCTAATAGACACCTAAAATTTAACATGTCAAAGGCTTAATTCCTAATTCTTCTTGGCACCCTTGAGATCTCCTGCTCCCATTGTCGTTCCCAGAACATTAAAGAACAATTCTGTCCTTGCAGCTGCCCAAGTCAAAAGACCTTGAAAACACTCTTGGGCCCTGTCTTTTTCTCACTTTCCACTCCAATCCAATCCATCAGTAAATACTATCAGTTCTACCAGCGGAGTCAACCACCATGGACCATCTGATCCGAAGGACTGTGTCCCCTCCCCTGGTTCCTTGGGACAGTCTCCTGATTGGTCTCCCCATTTGTTCCCTTGTCCCCTACAGTCTCTTCTCAGCATAGCAGCCAGAGTGGCCACTTGAAAATATAACTCAGGTTATGCCGTTCCTCTGCTGAAAACCTTTCAGTGGTTTCCCATTTCACTGAGAATTAAAGCCAACATCCTTAAAAATACAAGACTTGGCCCTTTCACCTTTCTGCCCTCCCCTCCTTTCCCTTTCTCCTTGTCTATTCCTGCTGCTGCCCTGATTCTTTGCTGTTCATATGCAGGAGCAAGGATGCCCCTGCCGCAGGGCCTTTGTACCCACTCTTCCCTCTCTGCCAGTTTCACCCCCAGCTGCATGCTTCACTCCCTCACTCCCTTCAGCCTCTGCTTTCATGTAGCCCTGTCATTAAGTGTACCCAGACCACCTGTATTAAAATAACAACACGTGCCCCTACTCACTGCTTAACTGCTTTATTCTGCTTGATTTTTCTACACAGCATTACCACCAGTGGACATCTTTTATTTGAATATCCATTTATTTCCATGATCCCATTCTCCACCAGACAGTAGGTTCCATGAAGGTGGGACTTGTCTTTTTCACGGCTATACCCCAAGCCCCTCTAGAACAATGCCTTGCATCCAGTAGACTCTTAGAGATAGTTCTTGGATGGAGGGCAGCTTCCTAACTTGCTTCAGCCTTTCTACGTGCCGTTCCTTCAGGCAGGAAAGCTGCTCCTTACCCTCTTTCTTACACCGCAGCCCCAAAGGGGCCAGCCAAAATCCTGTGCATCCTTTGAGACTCCAATTCCATACCATCTCCTGTGTGATGCTGCTGGAGTCGGATTTAATTTCTCCTTCCCCAAAACTCATAGCTTTGGGTTATATTTCACTTTAATCGAGTGTGTGCCCTTAATCACCACGTTGTACTGCCTCTCAGGCTCGCGTTCTTTCTTGATGTTTAGGTTTCAGAGATGACTAACCCAGTAACCACAGGTCCTTCTCATGCTATAGAATTGTAAAGTTGCTGTCTTTGAACTCCATATAGTAGTATGAATCCTAAATCTAGAGTTATCAATTCCTCAGTCCTACCGCATGTATTTTCCCTTCTCCTTCTCTTTCTCCTACTTCTTCTTCGTAAAAAGAGTCCCAAGTACCTATCGTATGTCAGTCATTTTCTTCAAGCATCTTCCATTTCCTGGTTAAGAAATAAGCCTGTTTCTTCCACCGAGAAGACTTTGCTATGACTATAGAAAGGGAGCAGTTTTCCTCCCACGTGGCCTGTGAAATGGTAGAAATGCCCCTGACCGTTTATATTACAAAGCTAAATGGTGGTGGCCGTCAATAATGAGTTCGGTAGACTTTTCCTCTAATTTACTTTGGGCTCTAGAGCACGTGAAGTCATCTTATGCCCTCCCCGAGCCGGTCTGAGAGAGGAGGCTGGCCAGTCTCCCTAGCTCCGTGCCTCCCTGCGAACACCCACATTAGTTTTTTACTGCCGAGAAGGCAGTGATATTTCATGACAAAACTTAGAAAAATGAAAAATGTACAGATAAACTAATGCTTTTTCTCATTTTTTTTACTTCCTCCCCATTTTTATTCCTAGAGGCCATTTGTATGAGGAAGACTTTCCTCAGGATCCCTTCCTGATAACCTCTTTATTGGACAAAATTGGACCTGGGATCAGACCACCTCACACCTTCTGTGAAGGGAGGTATACCAAATAGTGTCCTAAACAGCTTTTTGGTGGGACACCAGCTTAAAGAGCACTTCTCTGTAGCTGTGCCCAAGCCTCCTCCCATGCGCTCAGGCAAAAATAGTCTCATCTTCCTTCTTACCATAGCGTTTTATTTATATGTCTGTTGTGGCGTTTATTACCTTTTATTTTCTAAAAATGTATAAATTATGTCTGCCACCAGACCTTGAGCTTCGGAGGACTGTGGCTTATTTATCTCTACATACCTAAGGCCTGGCATGTAGCAGACACATAATAAGAATTGAAAGAATATGTCGAGCTACAGTCTGCCCTGTCCCATTAATAGTCACTAAAACCTATTTAGTAACTGTTATATGCAGTTACTCAAATATTTTGAAATATTTGGTGTTCTTTCATCTTCATAGTGACCCTAAAATGCATTATTATCCCTGAATTATAAATGAGAATAATACATAAGTGACTTATACAGCTAATAAGTAGCAGACTTGTCTCTGAACTCAAGTCACTCGAAGCTAAATTCTGCGTTCTTTCTCCTTTATTAGAACTTAAGTGATCTATCAGGGTCCTCTTTATTATGTTTAGCTACCAACTCTGTAACAACATGAAAAATATTTCTATAACTGTGATCATCCATTTGATGAACTGTCAGAATGGGAGACCCAAAAGGGACTTTAAAGATCTTCCAAGTCAATACTCTCAGGTCAGATGACAAATCAAGTCCCAGAGAGGAAAAGGCCTTGGCCAGCTTCTCTCCTAACAGTTGGAATCATGTTATTCATCTCTTTTCCATTGCCCCTACAGCAATTGCTTTTAAATCTTTAACAATTCTGATAATCCCCTGTACGATGTGGCCTGTGTGGACGTCTCCAGCCTGGTGTTGCCCTGTGGTCCCCCCGACATTCTCTGTCCTTCAGCTGTGGCGTAGAACACACTATACCCTCGCTTCCTCAGCCTCTGCCTGCACTCCTTCTCCTAACTCGTACTTAGCCTTCACACCTTAGCTCAGACCCTCCTCCTGGAAGCTTTCAGACTAGGTTCGGTGGAGTATCGATGTGCTTGCATGGCACATAGCTCTATCAAGGCGCCTGTTCCTCTGTGTTTGTTTAGTTAGTTACCTGGCTTATGTTTTCCTTGAACATGCGGCTGTGAATTCCTTGAGGGCAGGTGTTATGGACCATTCATTTCTGGATCATGGGAGCCTCCTTCAGCCCCTCACACAAAGTTGGCTTTCAGTAAATTTTTACACAGAATTTGGCTTCAAGTGACTTGAGTTCAAAGGCAGGTCTGCTGCTTACTAACTGCTCTCTTTCATCTGTAACTCATGGATGGCAATGAGTTTTAGGGTCACTACGAGGATTAAATTCACTGAAATTTACTGAAAGCCAACCTGGATTCAGGTCTGAAGTGGGGCCAATGTGGGAGATGTGGCGTGTTGAAGGCTTATCTTTTTTTTGGTACCTTGAAGGCTCTCCTGTGCTTGAGGATCTAAAGGAGCCCACCATCCCCTAATGCCACAGATGTGTACTGGCGTCTCTAATGCTTGGGTGCTGTCCCTGTGCTGCACCAAGACCATGCGCAGGAAGTTCTGGCATAGGAAATGAGCGAGAGCCTCCTCGCCCCAAGCTGGTGATCTCCTAGCGTCTGCTCACGGCCACTAAGGACAAACATGTGCCTTCAGATCCTTTTATGTTACAGCGTAACTAACTGTGGGAAGTATCCCTATACCACATCTTTCTTCTTACCAGAACCAAAGCTTTAAACTAAATCAATGAGGTTCCCTCTGGTATGTCATCCAACAGGAGACCGGTAGGATGATGGCATTGGGGAAATACAAGGGCAATTCTGACTTCTCTGAAGACATATACATTCCTAATCAAAACTACATCAACAGAAAGCTTGCCGGCCTTAGAAATAAAAACAAGAGTCTTATTTTTGCCACTGACACTTTCAAACTAGGAAACCTGGAGTGATTCACTTGACTTTTCAGAGTCTCCATCTCTTCATCTAAAAAAAAAAAAAAGTGAGACTCTTTCCTACTTTCTGGGTGTATCTCAAGGATTGGTTGAACTAGTGATCATGAAAGCTGTCTGGAAACCCTATTGTTTGGGAACATCTTAGGGACATTGACGTGGGCTGGGAGGAGGGAAAGTTTCATAGGGAACCCCTTGTGCAGTGTGCACAAACCCCTCTATAGGGTGTGGGTGCCAGGCTGGTGCCCTGATCTCAGTCTAACTCCCAGCTCTAGGTGGGCATCCTCACCAAGACACCCAGAGCCAGGAGAGCCTGTAGAGCACATCCTAGCGAAAAGCATATAGGAAAGTCAGGATTTGGAAGCCTAAATTCAAATGCAGGCTCTCAAGACAAGGTATGCCCTAAATGAGAGATGAGGGTCCAGGGCAGAAGCAGGTCTAGAGCAGCTGACAGCTGCCCCCTGTCCCTTTGAAGTGTCCAAGGCTCATTACTTATGTGTTATCTTTTGTGCCTGAGCTGGTCAGATGGTTTTACAAGTCCAGGATCTAATTGGCACATTTAGGACATCGAAAGCATGGGCAGAAGGTGGCACATTTAGGACATTGAAAGCATGGGCAGAAGGTGGCACATTTAGGACATTGAAAGCATGGGCAGAAGGTGGTGGAGAGAGGGTTTTGGGGAAAAGTAGATGGATAAAATGAGATAAGGCAGAGAAGGACTTTCTAGAGAAAGTATTTAAGGCAAAGCTTCTTTTCCTCTGTGTGGAATTGCTGATGTAGCAAAATAGAAGAAACCACACAAACTGACATGACATGAGGCTGATCTGCAGCTCAGAGGCTCCAGAGGGCCAGGGAAGGCCTGGCTCTTTGTGGTACACTTACGTAGCCATGACCACAAGAACCATCGGGCAGTAGAACAGACGATTAGCATTCAGTTGCAGATCAAGGCAAACCGAAATGAGCCACCATGCAAGTTCAGTCTGGTGATCCTGAATGCACGCTTGAAAGGCCCACCAGTGGGTTTGTGGACTTTTAGCTACAAAGCAACCAAAACATAAATAAGGATAATTTTCCCAATGACTTCAAGAAAAAAATTCCCACATCATGAAAGGTGCTTCAGGATCTGATCACTGCCTGCCCTTCCACATGTAGGTTTGACGTTTTATTTTCACATGTACTGCCCCATGGCTGCCTGACCTTGGGCAAATTATGTAATCCCTCTAAGCCTCAGTTCCCTCATCTGTAAAATGTGGATAAAGATATCTATCTCACCTGTAATAGTTAAATGAGATAGTGCAAATAAAGCCGCTAACAGTCTTTGGATCACACATATGCCAATCCAACATTTGTGTGATTTGTGTTATTATTACTATGTAGTCTACATTCCAGCCGAACCATGATGCCTTCTTCAAGCTGTCATCACACTGGAACTTATGCCTTTACTGAAGTGCTTATCAGAATATCTTGCCATTTTTGGATTAATTATCAGATGCCCCAGCTACATTGAAAACTAGGACAAAGACAGTATCTTTTTCCTCTGTGTTTCTCCAGGGCCTAACACATAATAGGTGCTCAGTTAAACACTTGCTGAAGGAGTGTGTGAAGCGGTCTCTGTTCTGGATAATCTTGATTTTCAAGGGCCCCAGATACTTCCTGGCCCCTACTCTCCTACGCTAGGTGTCTAACAGACACCTGGTCTGTGTCTGAAACCAAGCCAGGGGCTTTGCATACAAGATCTCAGTTCATAGCCCTTCAACCTTACGAGGCAACTCTTGTGTAAACTATTGACAGATGAGTGCAGGGCATTAATTAACACAAATGCCTCAAGGGTAAACATTGGATGTCTTTTTACCATCAACCCACTAGGGACACAAATTGAGACCCCAATAATCCTCATGGCCCAGCATGAAAAACGAGACCCTGATGTCTCCCACTCAAACCTTCTGCGTCTCCAGCCATTCCCTCCCCTCTGCCAGCACCTTTGTTGTTTGTATCTTACCAGGATTAACCAGACCAGTCTGTACTCTGACCTTAGGAAAAAATGTAGATTAAACATTTCCTAGCTTAAAAAAATAAGAATACAGAAAGTTAAATAATCAGCTCTCACTCGTTGATTATTTACTGTGTGCAGGCAATGTGCAGGGGTTTCTCCAACATTGCCTCTCATTTTCCCAGATATACTGAAAGATGAATATTGTCTGTCTTTTACATGGGAAGAAGCCAGAATTCAAGAGGGTCTCATAACTTGCTGCATGGCACTGTGATTCCTGACCTGGGTGAACCTAAATGCTGTTCCTCATGGCACCAGTCACCCAAGGAAGCAGTCTCACCAGCCCCCAGGCCCCAGTAACCAGCACTCCCTTCTCCGTATCCCCTGTACGGAGGCACACAGGCTGCTTCCTCCCGCCAAGGCTGAGTGCTCAGTCACCACCCTAGGAGAGCAGGCCAGTGAAGTGGAAAAATAGCTCTTCCTCCTGACTCTGACATCTGTCTGCAGGTGAGAGCCAGATTCTCAAATTGCCAGGCCAATGGCAAACAAGCCCACACCACACACACAGCCATCAACACACAGAGGGTTCTGCCGGAATTCACACATCCTGGAGGCCACGCTGAACCCCAGTAGCCAGTTCCATTTTATCTTCTCTCTGATTGCTGCATGATGAGTGGAGAGAGAGAGGAAGGGAAGTCCGCTGATCTCCAGAAATGGGGTTTGGTTTGCTCAGTGAGAGTACACTTGGGCAATGCCCTTACCTTGCAAGAATTCATAGGCCCCTCTCTGTAAACTCACAGCAAAAACTAAACCATCTGGGAAGGGGAAGGGCTGTGTCCACTGACCCCCTTATGTTCATTTGACTTTCGTGTTCCCCAAGTAGCTGAAAGCGGATAAAAGGAACAAATCTGTCTGGCCTTTGGAGTCAGACAGACCCAGATCAAATCCCCATTCTGCCACCTGGTACCTGTATGACAATGAGCAAGGCTTTGACCTACTGCAAGCCAGGTTTCTTTATCTGTAAACTGAAGGAAATGGCAGGATCATCTTGAAGATTATAGAGGAGAATGTGTGTGAAGCAAACAGCATGTGGTAGCTACTTGGCAGATGTTAGTTGCCTTCCCTCACTCCTCCCCCCCTCCCCGCCTGCCCTGCGTTCATTTGCAATGTCTTTATTAAAAAAAATAAGGGCAATTGTTAATTATCACTGGTTACTTTGTGAGCTAAACACATTACAGATTAATAACACACAATCTCTATTTAAGCCACTCTCACAGGACTGTAACCCTATCCTACATCATGTCATATATTTCACAGATAGTTGGTTTTCTTCCTTTTTCTTTTCTTTCAAGGAAGTCCAGATGGGCCCCAGATACATTCTCATACCCTAGATAGCCTATTCCAAGGGTTAAAATCAGGCCTGCTTCGCATCCGAAGCATTTTGTTATGATCTATTCATAACAAAAGCTGCCTCCCAGCCATTGCCCACAGCTGAATACTGTTAGTCTGAAGCCATCGTTTCATTTGTTTCTGATTGTTCTACAGTGTTTACATACCTTACATATTAGCATGATCTTTTATAGAGTACAGGCAGAGGTTAAGCCCTCCCAGATCCACTTTCCCTCTGAGCACCATTTCTTCTTTTTTAGTGCCCCTTTGCCTCTGTGTTACAAACCATTTATTTTTTTTAAGAGCTCAATTAAATAGAGAAACAATTTTTAAGTATTTTCTTTTTTTTTTGTTTAACATGAGGCTTACTTAAGATTCTCAGAGAGCTGCTGTTGAATGTAGAGAAGAGGGAAAAGATACCACCGGAATGTGTGATTTTTATTTTTTCTCTTTCTCTGATGTAGGAAAACCCCATCACGTCTCTTGAATTTACCGAGGGACATATTCTATTCAGGGCACAAAAGGGCCTGGGTTGGCTCTAGACCAAATGTTGAAGAAGGTGCCATCTGCCTGCTGTGGCCTTGCCTCTCCTTTTTACAACCTTTTTCCTCCAAAAAAGGCATCTCAGGAAGGGTATGGGTTCTTGAGTCCAATTTGAGTGTAAGTCTTGATTCTGCCCTGTTTGTGAGCCCGGGAAGGAAATAGAGTTGATCTCTGAAGCTCAGTTTCCTCTTCTGTCAAAACTGGATGTGACTCAGGCTTGCCTAGTGTCTTAGAGAAAGACTTAGGAGGAATGTGTGTGACAGCGGCCCGCCTTTCACCGCACAGCTCACTCCACTAATTGCCCTAGCTCCCCGGCACACGGGTCTGTGAAGGATTCAGACCCAATCCACATGGCAGGAAGGAGGGTGGTCATCAGTTCCGTATGCTGTGGACATGCTGGCTCATGCACCACTGTGTGCTGTCCCTGGTGACATCTCAGGGAACCAAGGAATGTTGGGTTTCATACCTTCTCTCTCTACCTCTCTTCTCCTGCCCCTTCCATCCAGCCATCATGTTTTCTTAATGCTCTCATCAGTCCCCTTTGTCACAGAGAAGATGGAGGAATCAACTCCTTCACCCTCATCACCCTGGTTGATATTTGATGAACACTTCTCAGTTCATAATACTTTCACAGTCAAGTAGGGGAGCTACGCAAGTGTCTATGGGGAGGGGGGAGTTCTTAGTTCTCTCTGCCTGTCCAGTTTAGCCTTCTCATCTTCCAGTAGGTCAAAAATGGAGAAAGAGTTTTAAAGATCAAGACTCTTCAGGTCTAGACTTGCACAGATATGCCCAGAATTCCTCTGAGTTAAATCTGAGAAGAAAGAATGGGTTCTTTTGGTGAAAACTTGCAAAAGGTAATGACTACATATCCACAGAAATTCTGACTTTTATTAAAAGATGCCCTAATATAAATCTTCCAAGGCTCTCTAGGCCTTTACACAATATGCTGTTAGCAGGACGAAGCCTCAACTGTACTTACTCCCAGTGACAGGTCTTACAAATAGAAATTAGCCCATCAGAGTGATCATGTTGATTCTTCCGTCTGTCTCTTCTCTAGAGCCAGGGCAACCTCTGCACACTACTTTGGAATTCTCTAATCAAGATGGTATCAGGTCTTACTTTTTCAAAAATTAAACCCCCAGATGAACTCCAATCCATAAATAAGAAATACACTTTGGCTTGGTATGGAGGTGATGATATTAATACAGGCTACATTTCCCTGGGTCACTGAATGTACCAGGCACCGTACCAAGGCCAGTAATAGACTGTGCCACATTTAATCTTTACACATCTGTAAGAGAGGTCTTATTTGTGTCACTTTTCAGATCAGGACCCCAAATACCAAGGTCACACAGCAAGTTAAGACAGGACGTTGAGCATTATACTAGAAAATCTACGTCTGTGAGGCCAGACATTGGTGTCAAAGAAAAAGGCTGCCACAGGGGAAACAGAAACTGATCAGTAGCAGGGCAGGAGGTGAAAATATGCACAGTTCAGCAGTCAAAATTCAGAAGATGTGGCAGAGACACTGTCCTAGGGAGCCACATGCTGTGGCAAGGGGAAAGGCTGTGTCACCCCTGTCTATACCTGCTGACACGCTGGAGCTGGAGACTGTCCCCAGGCATCCTTTTAACTGAACCCTAAATCTGTAGGAGGGAGCAGTTTTTCCTACGAGCCCATTTAGAATCAAAAAAGAGCATTGGTTGGGCCATATTAGAGAACTACTTGATTAGTACTACGCACATTCCTCCCCAGGCAGGGGTGGGGACCGTCAGTGGCCGGTCACTTGTGGCCTTCTGGATCTTTGATTGAATCCAAATTTTACAAAGCAAATCCTTTTAATAAAGGGATTTGTTCTGTGAAGTTTGGATCCTGTTGAGGGGCCATACTCGGAGATCTGCAGGGCCACATGTGGCCCCAAGACTGCAGGTTCCCCACCCCTGCTTGACTGATAGAAATAGAAGGCATGGCTCTGACTCTGAGGATCCAATCTGGCATCAGAGCAACAGGGCCAAGACGCCCTGCGGTGAGTGCTGTGCAGACAGAGCTCCTACTCCTCCTCCCCATTAGCTCCCTCTCCTGCCACACCCACCTGCCTCCTTTGCACTGTCCATAGAAGAGACAAATATTGTTCACCCACCGGGATTGCTGGGGTTGTAAAACAGATGCATGATATGACTTTATATCTTTGGAGCCACAGAGCTCTCAGAACTTTCAAAGCTGAAAGCCAACTGAGCTCACTGGGGTCAGTCAGGCATTTGTATTCAGGAGGCCAAGTGTGGCTTCTTATCTCTAGGAGAGAGAAAATTGGGGGAAACTTTTGGAAGGCCTCAAAGTTTTCTTGGCTATTCAGTCTCTCTTGCAAAGCAACTTTGGGTACGCTGAGTATAGATGAATGAGAAACATATGGATTAAATTTCTATTGTGATCACATATGGATTTCAGAATGATAAAGAATGAGGAATTCAGGGTTTAAGGAGTCCAAAATAATTTGCAAATAATTCAGGACATTACAGGCAACATTTGGCTGCCTCCCCTCATGCAAATTTGGGGGCTATTTGGTTGAGTAACAGACCTGCTCAATCTGCTGTGTCCCACCCCCCAAAACTGCTAAGCCCCAGGAGATATCTGTGAAGGGTTTTATGGGGGGTTTCTAGGAAGGGCAGGCTCTACTGGGGGACTCTTAACCTTCCAGAAACCTTCAAATAGAGGAGAGGAAAATTTGACAAGTCTGAGCTTTAATAACCATGTGTCTCTTACAGGTTATTGGATGTGTTTTATATCCTATTATCACTCTTAACATCAGTGTCATTGTCATGTTAAGGATAATGATAGCCATGTCCTGCATTTGTGCAGTGATTTAGTTTGCAGAGTATATTACATACATATGACCTATAAATATGCATTGTATGTGTATTTATAGAGACATACACTTATGCACACAGCGTGTGTTATGGCAGCTTAGGACACAGGGAGTACAGGTTATGGGAGGATGTAGGCAGGAGTACCTAACCCTGCACTGGTGTAGAAGTCAAGGTTTATAGAAGGCTTCTCAGAGGAGATAGTATTGAGCTGCATCTTAAAAGAACATGTCAAAGTTAGCCATTGGAAGGTGAGAGGCGTGCCTTCTAGTCAGAAGAATTTATGAAGGAGAATTTTCGAAGACTCAGAGATGAGAAAGAAAATGGTACACTTGGGGAATGTCCAGTTATTCAGTAAGTTTGCAGCCTACCCTGCGATGGGTTTGATGCAGTAAAAAATGGTGAGGGCTGAGGTTTGAGAAATGATAACATGGGATTAGGCCCGACAAACAGGTAAAAGCTGGATCAGAAAAGGTCTCATGCCATGGGAAGCTTCTATAGGATTTAAATAAGGAAAATGATATAATTAGGTTTGCATGTTAGAAAGATCATTGTGCTATAGGTATAGAAGATTCTCTGAATGGGGCTTCAGAAGATACAGGGTGCAGGACAATATTTGAGTCAGGGAAACCAGTTTAATTCAGTTGAATCACTGTTGCAGAAATCCAAGCAAGAAACAAGGAAGGAGTAGAATAATGTAGTGGCAATGAGGAGAAACAGGAAGGCTTGTGTTTGAAAAATAGTTCACACAGTGAACTACTTTGAGGCAGATAAAAGAGATGAACAAGTCAGGAAGTTAAGAATGGTTTCCTGACACAGGGTCCCCAGAACGATTCCTGGCAGGAAGGATGGCAAGTTCTAATTTGGACATGCTGACTAGCTATCCTGGTCCCGTATGGAACTCAGGAGCAAGGACTGAGTCTGGGGTAAAAATTTGGCACTCAACAGCCGGTACAGACATAGGACTGGATAAACTGACCCTAAGAGATGTAGGGAGTGAGATGAACATGGAAGAGAATGCAGGAAGAGGAAGAAAAGGAGCCTTTCAAAGAGACAGAGCTAATAATTGAGGCTGGACCTGAGCCCAGGTCTTTGGACTCCAGACCTTTCCACTGTCCCAAAAGGGGTAGAATTAAGCTATCTGATGTTTCACATGTCTTGGGACATGTCCTAGAATGTCCTACTACATGTCCTAGAATCTTTATACACATTGTACCACATGGGACTTGCACACAGCTCTGTGGTCAATGAGATTAGCTGCATTTACAGATGAGGAAACCAAGTCTCAGAGAGACCCAAAGCCATGTGATCAGTAAATGACCTAACCAAAATTTCTCAAGTTCATCTGACTCCAAAGTCTATGCTCATGTTACTAAACCATGTTCACCGCCTTTAAGATAAGATGTGGTCCCTCACCATTTCCTAGGAGAGGCAGGCATATTAACAGCTCTTTACCATTCAGCTTTCGAAGTGCAGAGCAGAAGTTGAGGTGAATGCTTAGAGCCCCCATTCGTAAACAGAATTTCCTGTGTTCTTTTTAGTACTGTGTGGTGATCTGAGAGTTGGCTGGAATGTGTATAAATGGTTTTTCTCCAGTAAGACGATAGCACAGTCCATTTGGAGGGAGAGATGAGCCACCGCGGAAATACTGGGTCCCACACATGCCTGCGGCTGCCCTCTAAACTTCCCAACCTGGCCGGAGGCACTCAAAACAAAACCTCCTGTTCCCTCCCAGGACTGCTGGCGCCTGGAGCCTGCCTCCTGCCCCTGCCAGAGGCTTAGGCCAGCCTCGGGGTGACCGGTGGGGGAGGCAGAACAAAGGGAGCTGAAGCCGCTCCCTGCTCTGAGCCCAGTCATCTCTCCCAAAAGAGGTGTGATCAGGCATCTGGGCTTTGTCTCTGCAAGGAAACTCAGCTGACAGGCCCATAGCCCTGGGTGAAACTCTGCCAATGGCATCAGCTCACAAAGCCAGCTTGGACACAGACATGAAGAAAGGCAGGAGCACGTGGGAGAGGCTCTATCGTTTCTGATCCTTGTGATCCTGGACAGTTTGCTTCCCCTCTTTGTGCCTGTGTCTTCCACAGGTATACAGGCTGAGGATGTTGTATTCTGTGCAGTATCAGGGTAACTGTAAGTCTGAATGCAAATGAACACTCACTTGTCCCTTGATACACGAATCAGCCCCCAGCCCATCCTGAATTCCAGCAACCCTTGGATCATACATGTTAGGAGGAACGGACTCCATCCTTTCCATGGCTCTGATGCCCACTTTTCTATACCTTTTCATGTTTAAGACAGTAGTTTGAACTTAGCATGTATCCAATAAATATTTGCTGAATATTTACATAACTAATATAAGATGTTATAGATAGTGCCTTTAAATATAACCCATGAAGTTGAAAGTCAAAAAAATCTGCAGTAATCTTGGCCACAGGTTAGTGGGATAATAGAGCAAAGACAGGACTTCAAGAAGCCCCAAGAGACAGCCCAGGACAATCCTACAAGCCCCAGGCCACATGAGGGCAGAGTCAGTGTTGAAATAACTCGCTGGAGAGTTGTGATTGACCAACTGGGGTGGTATGGCTCAACTTCATGGAATCTTAGAAAATCTCAAAGATGGAAGACATATATATTAAACATCTCTGGTCCAATCCACTGATTTTATAGATGAAATGAATAAGGTGTAGAGAGGGAAATCACTTGGTAGTTCTTAATTTGGATCCTGAAATTCCTCCTCTTTACTCCCTACTTGACCTCCCATAGCCTAGATTTCCTAATCTGTGAAGTAAGTATGACAAGAGGGCCTCTCTCATTGAGTTGTCATGAGTGTTAAATGTGCTAATGTGTGTAACGAACCCAGAAGTCTGTGCCACATGGTAAATGCACAATCACTATTGTAAATAACTGTTAGCAATTACTGTATTGTTATTTCTACATTGTTAATAATTATTATTATCTGACATCGAGGGTCATTTTACTGAGATATTTTTCCCACCAATAGCTTTTTAAAAATTGAGTTTTTCACAGGCAGAAAGATCCATCAATACAAAACTATACCCACCCTTCAAACCATATGATCTTTCATTTAATGTAAAATGCAGAACTTTAAATTGAGCCCGCATGAAATCAGAATGTGGGCACAGCTTCATGACTCTGAGCCCTGAAGCCTTTAAGTGCAAATTTTTAACTATATATGATTAAATAAATCTTAACTGTTTTCTTGTTGAATTTTGCTTAGTGTTCTAGTTCTTTGAAGTAATTTCGAATCCTGATTTAGCCATGTCTCATGATAAGCAATCTTTCCATGTGTTAACATCTGAAAATATAAGCTTAGCATCTACATCATGTTCTACTTCATTATTAACCATATTGACCAAAATTAGACTGAGGGGGAATCTAGAGACCTCCGTGCATGGTCACAATTACTTTGGGCTATGGTTGTTCAGTCACCATCATATGTGCTCTTATTGAGCATATAATACACTGTATTTTGTGACAATTTATATAATCTGCACAGAAGTCCTGCAACATTCATATCATTCCTCCCATTTTGGAACTGAGGAAGCTGATGCTCAGAAAGGCCACCCTGTGTAAGGTCCCCTGGCCAGAGTGCAGCAGAGTCAGGAACAGAATCGAGATGGATCTTTGTCTCAACCCAAGGTCTTTCCTCCACTATTCACAGATACATCAGGGAAAACTTAACAAAAGCCTTTTGGAAATGAAGAGTCATTAACCTAATTGTCGTCAAGACCAGGAGGTTTTGTTCAATTTGAGTAAGTCTATGTTGGCTCTCATGGCCCTTCAAAGACAGATGAAGAACTCAGAGAAGCAATGATAGCCTAAAAACGAGACTATAATTTGACAGAGACAAATATAGAACCTGTGGAGCGTGGTGCCATTGCTTTGTGTTTTTGTAATGTTGAACATGTTATTTAACTCTCTCTGCCTCCATTTACACATCTGTACAAGGGAAATAATGACAGAATCTTCCCTTACGGTTGTTGTGAAGATTAAGTGATTTAATACCTGTAATGTGCTTAGAATGAGGCCTTTATGTACCCAATCTTAGCTGCTCTTCTTGCTGCCAACTGCACCATTATTACTGGGAAGTCAGTATCCTATACGGACACCTGTCATCAGTGTGGTACAGAGTTCCCTCCTTTTGGGTCACAGGGCAATATCCAAGCCAAGATGGACATCAGAATGGAAAGAGCTTTCACAAAAAATATTTTCAAACATTTAGGCTTATTGAAAAGGATTAAAGAACACATACATACACAAATGTGCGTTGTCTTTCTCTGTCTCTCAAACTAGTACCTGTATCATCCAAGAGCTCAAGGCTTGGGAGTGTTTGTAAGTGCTCTTTGCTCCCTGATTTACACAGGATGTCTGAGGAGAAGCATGAGCCATCCCAGATGAGCGAGCACAAACAGGAGCTAACTCAAAACTTTCTCCCTGGACAGAACTAAGCAAAGCTGTCACCTGACATTTCTGAGCAGCAGAGCTGTGATCTTCTAGTGAAGTCCTGCTGCAGCTGACACAGTAACACCCTCAGATTGCGGGACTGAGGGTGAAAGGAAGAGGAATGATACATATGCTTCTGAAGCAATTTACGTGCACAAGTGAAAAAAACAAACATTATTGCAGAGTTTGAGGTTGACATGTGCCTTGGTTTAAATCGTACTTTGGTTAAGCATTTACTAGCATTTACTAGTCTCAGGGAGGTTTAATGGAGGTTTTCCATAAAACCTCCCCGAGACTTAGCTATGGGGCTAAGAGTTCTGGAAGGGAAAGTGTACAAGGCATAACAAGAAATGGGTTGGCTTTGGTGGGTGCCCATCTACCTGTCCAAACCCTGGGTCCTACGTGGTTATGAATATGGACTATCTTATTCACCCCAGAGAGGCTCTGGGATGCAATTTAGGGTGAAAGTTTCTAGGACTGGCATTTGATAAAATTTTCACTGGGCAAAGAAAGGCAGAATGACAAAAATAAGTACTAGTTAGTATGTGTTCCTTGTGGCTAGAACTTCTCCATAGTCTGTCTGTCTGTCCGTCTATCTCTCTCATAGACACATGTACACACACACATACACACACAGACACACTCACCTACCTGAATAATTTCTATGCAATTTTACATCTTAATTCACATCTTGCTTCCTTAGGGACGCCTTCCCTGACCCCTAGACTAAATAAGGTACCTCACTTGTATGTTCTCATAGCGCCGATTGGCTTTCCTTCCTTCATTTCTCGGCTTGTCATTACACATTTGTGTAATGATTTAAGTTTGTCTTAGGGTAACCAATTGCCCCAGTTTGCCTGGGACTGAAGGGTTTTCCATAACAGAAGACTTTCAGTGCTAAAACTGGGAGAGTCCTGGCCAAAACTGCATAATTGGTCACCCTTGTCTGTGTCCCTCTTTAGATAAGATGCTCTCTGAGGGCAGGGACCGTGCTTTTTTGTTTACCATTTATCTCCGTGCCTGGCATAGACCTGGATCATGACAGCAACTGAGGAAACATCTGTCGAGCCAGTAAGAAAATGAATGAATATGTCACTGTAAACCAAACTACCTCTTCTTGTAGAAGTATTTTTCCCTACAATTATTCTATTTTAGGTGTTAAACATCCCTTTTTAATAAATTGCCCTTATTTGACAAAATTTAAAGTTGACAAAGTTATATCTTTTTTTTTAACCTTCCCTCCCCCCTTTCCCATTTGGGGGTTGGAAATCCTACTGATTTGAGGAATTACTAGTTTAGTGAAAAGGGAACCAGAATAGTTGAGGTTAAGATAATTAAAGGTCTGTCCCCATGCTGAAATGCTAGAATAGAAAGTTCATGAGAGCAGAAATGATGGACATTCAGGTCATGTCTCTATCCCTGGGACCTAGAACAGTACCAAGCATAATAGTAAGGGCTAAGTAATGATTTGTTGAATAAATGAATATATTCTCTGCCCAGCCTCAAGACCTGGTCGAGTAGACCCTGTGTACCTAGCTCCCTTTTCTATCTTACCCTCTAGCTAAACCTTTCCACAACCATAAATCTGACTTCAGCATCTGTTTCTGCTGGATGGGTGAGAAGCACGTACCATTGCAGATGAGTGAACACATGGTCTGCAGATGAGTGAACACGTGGTCTATCCCTACCTGTTCTGGGTCATCTCTTTATATACTTTCCTTACACTTAAAGGGACTGCCACAGTATGCTACCAAAACAACCACTGCAGTATCTCCATTACTGAGAACACCTCTCTCTTACCCATGTGGCTTTGTTCAAGTTTGTCCCTCTAACTAAAATGCCTGTTCCACTTCATCTAGCTAAATATTACTAGTCTTTTAAACTAAGCTTATGTCCCTTTTTTTAAGAAGCCATCTCTGTACCACTCCACTTGTCAAAAGTAAAATCAGAACAAGTTAGGGAAAAATTGAAACTTTATTATCATAAAGAAAGTATAGATTGCAATCAGTGAGACTTCAAACCAAATGGTAAGAAGCTCACCTTATAGCAGTTACAGCACAGTTTATAAAGCATAAAGGAGAAAGTACTTTTTGACCTATTTTGTGATTGGCTGTTATATATTAGCATTTTTTTAAGGACAAACAAAGCTATTTAAACTGATTTGTCTATAGCTGATTGGTTAAATTTCACTGAATCATGCTGACACGGATGTAAAGCTTACGTTTTAATTTCATTAAATCATGTTGACAAGGACATAAAACTTGTTATGTTTTGTACTCTGTTTATGATTAGAGCTAGCAATTTAGGGAAATCAGGATGACTTAAGTTTTGGCTACTTGGTTATTGGCAGTTGGCCTAGGGGTATATATCTAATCGGTGGCCTCAATTTTTGTATGTCTTTATTAGCACACTCCTCCTTCCGGTGCACATCTCTATATGTTGTCTTACCATCCCATGGACCGCACTGTATTTTGTTTGTCTATTTATTTGTATATCTCCCCAGTGGATGGGAGCTTCTGGAAGGTAAGAACTCTGATTCATCTCTGTGTCCCCAGCACCCAATAGAAGGGGAGGGCATGCTATTAGGTAGCTAGCTAGTAAATGTTTGGAAACTAGCCAGGAAAGAAATATGTCTTTTATTGTTGCCATAAAAATGCTAGGTAACAGATAACCATAAAATGTTAATGACATAAAACAGTAGACATTTATTTTTGCTCACAAGCCTATTGTTTGGCTAGATCATTCTGATGATCTTGGCTAGTCAACTGTTGGTCACCTAGGAAGATTTCCTAGTCTTTCCTGGGCTCTTTCATATATCTAGGACAGGAGTCCTCAAACTTTTTAAACAGGGGGACAGTTCACTGTCCCTCAGACCGTTGGAGGGCCGGACTATAGTTTAAAAAAAACTATGAACAAATTCCTATGCACACTGCACATATCTTATTTTGAAATAAATAAACAGGCAAAAACACCCACATGTGGCCTGCAGGCCATAGTTTGAGGACGCCTGATCTAGGATATTATGTGAAACAACCTAGCTGACCCAGCTCTGCTACATATGTTCTTTCTTGCAATAGCCTAGCCTGAGCATGTTCTCATGGCCAAGGTGAAAGAACAAGAGAAGGAATAGAAGTATACAGTCCTCTTGAAGCCTAGGCTTGGAAAACTGCCCAGTGTCACTTCTGCCTCATTCTCTTGGAAAAACAAGTCACAAGACTGGCCTAGATTCAAGGATTATGGAGTTAGACCCACCTCTCAATGTGGGAGCTGCAAAGTCTCATTGCAAAGGACATGGATACAGGAAGGGTAGAAAATAGGGACCATTTTTGCAATCTCTGCCCTAGAGAGAAAGCCAGCAAGGAAATGTTTATCAGTTTCCTTCCAAAATGATCATTTTTGCTACCTTGACATTAAATCTATCATAAAGGTTTCCATAAAAGGAATTGTGCCCTTTCTTGGGAGAGAGTGATTTCGCCACTATAAACAGTATTCTATAAGAAGCTGAATTCCACAGTCATGGAAACGTCAGGTGGGAGGAGATAAGGCCCCCTCTAGCCCTGAGAGTCAATGTTTTCACATACTTTGCCTCTTTCCTTCCAGATCAGCAAAGACCCGATTTTTGTGCCAGGTGTCTGGGGGCCTTATTTCTCAGCCATGGTGCCTGGGTTCTGGCTGAATGAAGGTGGTCAGAGTGTTACTGGAAAATTGGTAAGTTGACACTTTGTCAGTAAAGTCATGAATATTTTTATGCCATTGAGTAGCCCTTTCTGTCATTTACCCATATATACCCAGTATCTGGAAGATTTGCAGGCTCCTGGGTCAGAATTAACTCTCTCAGCGCACAGCACAGTGCATGTGTAGCATGTGTTTGCTACACGAATAAATGTCCCTCCAGGCAGTGCTGATGTCCTTTCATCTCACCTGATCTTTCCCACATCAATCCATTTTTCTCATGGCAGTGAGAGTGAGACTCTACTTTGTAAAAATGACAATGTTACTCCCCAGCCCAGACCCTTCAGTGGTTCCCCAGTAGCCCTTGGTACATCGTTCAGATAATTTTCTAAGCACACCATACCTTTCCTGGTCTGTTCCCTGCAGTCCCACACATCACCTGACATGCTAGGTTGCCCTACTCACAGCTTCTCTGTGGCTCCTATCATTCCACTCCTCTATATGTGCTTCTTTCCCTGTGTGGGGAATTCTTTACCACCTGGGCAATTTTACTTGTCCCTTTACAACTCCAGCTCTTATCACACTCCCTTATTCTTATTGATTGCTAACTTGTCCTTTCCAGAACACTGTGAGCTCCTTAAAGGTAAGGGCCATATCATGCTCCTCTTTATATCCAGCTCAGTGCCTATTCACACAAGGTATGTAATGACTTTAACAACAATTATTAACAGCATTAACAACTTAATAAAGTTGTTGAATTATTGAGATTGTCTAATGGGGGAGACAGAATATCCATAAAAGTGAGATGAGTACAGTAACAGAGGTACAAGATACAGAGTTGGCACAAAGCTACATTAGGAAACTCTTTGCAGAGGGGAAGACATTTGTGCTGAGCCATAAAAGACAAATAGGGACAAAGCAGGCAAAGAAGGGTAGGGATAGGCTTCTAGGCAGGAGACATGCATGGGAAGAAAGACATTGAAGTGAAAAATAAGGCTTATTTGAGGGAAATCGCAAATATTCCAGAATTTCATCTGTGGCATAAATTATTCTTAAAAGAATGGCTTATGAGTCAGAACAGAACAGGGACCAGATCTTAAGAAGTCCCTGTAAAACATGCTAAGGAATCGAACTTCATCTAGTAAACCAAGGGGAACCAATGAAAGTTTAGAAGAGTACATAGACATGTTCAAGTCTCAGTTGTAAAGAGCTCTCTCTGGCTAGCAGTCATGAAGGTGAAGCCTGAGAACACATGGCCAGATTCAGGGAGACCAGTTTAGTCCACAAAAAGCCACAAGGGCTTAATTGAGGATAGTGGCAATGTTGACTAAGAATTGAGGTCAAGAGATTGGGCTGTGGGGGAACCACTGAAGGGTTTGGGCTGGGGAGTAACACTGTCATTTTCTCACAAAGTAGAGTATCACTTCTGAGAGACTGGATGTGGAATGCAAGGGAAACTGAGACCTAGACTCAATTATCCAACCTTACATTTAATATTACATTGAAAATATGTTTGTGGCTGAATCCTTACCAACTCTTCTAAATGTTCAGCCAAATTAAGAGTGATCTGACCCACAGCTAAATATGCATGTAAATAACTGCACGTTTCCATTTCTTAGTATATTGGTATTTTATACATAACTGCCAAAGAGTAGATAGAAGCATAGGTAAGTGTTGGATTCAAAGAGCATGTTCTCTATGCCCTTACTCTTACACCAGGCTACAGAAATAAATTAAGTGAATTAGACTTAATGACTCCTTGGTTTTAAGGAGCTCATACTCTGATAAGGAAGCCTAGTGAGTATGAAATAAATAATATCTAATTGGGCTTAATGACCAGTGCTAGAAAAGTTGAAAAGGAAGACATCATCGTATGCCTACAGTACAGTGGGACTGGAGCCCACTTTACATTCTCCTATTTAAACTACTTTGGTGTATTTATACAACATTCAAGTCAAATATTCTTTCCCTTTTTTGTGGCACGTTGAATGAAAACCCATTAATGAAACACAGCCCTTTTCAACATCACAGCATAGTATAATCTCCCTTAGCAGACCCAGAACTCACAGATGACATAATCCAGAAGCTGTTTAAAATAAAGATCCAGTAAACCAGTTCTTTGTGAAGGATGCATTGTCCATGAACCTACCCATCAATAGGCTTTCAGAGAATTCGTGTATGAATCAGACATCTGTATCAGTTAGAAATGCTTTTCCCAAGATTTGGTTCAAAGTTTGCTCTAGGGCCATGGATGCAAGCCATCTTAACCCAAATGTTATGACATGCCTTCGTGGATAAGAATTGGTTATGCCTATTTCGTGAGCCTGAATTTAAATTAGAAATGCGGGCTCTATTTTGTCATTGCTAAAAAATCTTCATTATATTCCACTGTGGTTTTTGACAAGTGTCATGGGAATTGCTAGCCTTTATCTATTAGTTTTGTGCCATCAACCAGTCAGGCTGCATTTGGAGCTCTACTTTGGGCAATTCTACATACACATTGGACATAGGCATGGGTCATGGGTGACCCCTGGGTTACAGAGAGTGAAATCTTAGGTAATCCAAAAGCTAGGATAGTGGGGTAAAATCTGAATCAAGAGCAAAGCACATATACAATAAACCATCAGTCCAAAGAAACCAAGCAAAGAGAAAGAAGCCAGCTATAAAATAAAAAGGATAACTATAATGATGGTAATATTAACAATAATAATAATAATTGCGGCTTATTGGATATTTTTTCTGAGAGGAATATATATACATAATCTTATTAAAACTTAAATGATATTTATAGTAATCACAATGCCTAATGTTATTTTGAAGACTTATTTCCCCATCTCAATTCCAAGAACTTTTTACATATTATCTCATTTAATTTTCTTAAAATTCTTATGCGAATAGGCACAGTTATTATCTGTATTTTACTGAAACTCAAGGTAGCAAGTACATCCTGGGGAGATTCCTTACCTACCATCAATGGCCTTTTTATATGGTTCCTCTGCCACTCACCTTTCCTTACCATTTACTAATTCTGGTTTATTCTCTTGTAAATTCTGATCTCTGGTTTTTAAAACACATTGTCGTCATACAGGACACGAGAAGAGAAAAGTGCATCCTTTTTGTTCTTTGTTTCATATGTACATCTTCTCTACTAAGCCACATCTGAAAGTGTCTACTCTGGTAGCATCTTGTCCATACCATAATACAGTCATAAATATGCCACCTAAAGCAGAGAGAAGAGAAAGGATAAAGGAGAGGAAAAGGGAAGTAAAGGGAAAAAAAAAAGAAAACAGAAAGGAAAGGAAAAGAATTAAAGCAAATATATAAACCATAGATTTGCAAAGAAAGGTATTTTGTCTAATTTTTATAATTAAATACAGATCTTTCATTACAAAGTAAACCCTTCATTCCAAGTATGCAAACAGATTGGTACTTTAAAACAGTCTTCATCTGGTTATCTTCAGGATGAAGACAGAAATATGAGAGAACCCTTTCTGGCTCTGAAGCCCTTGCAGTTTCATTTGACTGAGAATAGGACTCATTTTTCACTCATTTCAAGCTTGTGCTATGATATTTCCTTCTTAGAAAGGCACGTGCTACCTTCCCATGGATGATTGATTTTTGTTTCATCACTAATCACCCATCAAAGATTGGCTCGTGCTTGACAATATTCTCTTCAGAATAGTTGTGCAAAAGACATTGCTTTTTGCCCAGACTTTTTCCATACAACACTGACCCCATGCAGTCAGTCGCTCCATCCAGATGCTGAGGCTTGTTTCCAACTGGACCTTGGCCATCCCTCCCTCCAAGTGCTCTTCTCTGTCTTCCTGGAAGTTATTTTTATCATGGGAGGCATTGGTAAGGGAGGCTAAGACAGGTTCCTAAGCTGCCCCTGTGTTTAGCTTTTGGCTTTCTGGGACACTTGGACTTAAATGAGGGGTCACCAGTTACCTTGGAATTGTTTGAACCCAGAGTTTGAACTTACAAACTTGAGTCACAGGATCACAGTGCAGCAAGTTGCTATGTGCTCTTGGGATTTTAAGATTTGTGCATTGTGAGTGCCTGTCTGCCTCCTCCTTCATCGCCACATCTGCTCCGCCTGGGGCTACCCTTAGGAAGTCACCTCTGGAAGTCATTCTGCCATGAGTGGGTATATGAAGAATAGCTTGCAGTGTGCACAGTGCAGTACAGGTTATGGAGATAGTGATTTCATCCTTTCATCCATTCATTCATTGCATCATGTTACAGAGATTTCCTGAACGATTACACTGGGCCAGGCAACAATGTGGTCACTCTAGCAGTTCATCATCAAATAAGAAAGTTGGATGCAGAACCGATAATTATAATTTTACATAAAAATAAAAGAAACAGTGCTATCCCTACAGCGTATTGGAAAAGTAGGGGCTAACGCTTACTGAGTACCTATTACATGCCAAGTACTTTTAGGCCCATTAAGATTCAGTATTTCATCTGATCTTCACAGAATGTGTGTGCAGTCCGTGTTACTGTGTTAGTTTGTCGAAGAAACAGGCTGAGAATGATGAAGTAACTTAATCAAGGTCTTACAGTCGTAAGTGGGAGAGCCATCATGCAGGCCCAAGTTGGCCACCAGAGGTCTCAGATCTTTCCAGAACTGAATCTGACTCTTGTAAATCTGAATTTTTGAGTTTTTCTTATAGTTCTCTTATAGACTCTCTTGAGAAGCAACTGTTGTCAGTTATGGTGACATTTTTTTAAAATGGTAACAATGGTAACATTTTTTGCATCTTGAAGCAAATACAGTTGGCAGGCTTTGTAAGGCCATGAGAGAAAAATGTTTGTGTATCAGCACTGACAGGATCTATACATAGGTTAGGTGTGTCTCTGGAGTTTCACATTAGCTAATTGGAATGACTTCATGGATACAAAGACCAACTCTGCACCAACAAATGCCTCCCTGCTCCCTCCTCCTGCGCTGGCTTTCGCTGTGGGTTTTGAATACCCACCTGGATTCCTGCACAGCTTCCTAATTAGATTCTTGCCTTTCATCTTTCCCCCTCTAATCCTCCCTCCTGGACTGCAGCTATAGCAGTCCTTCTAAAACACAAATATGGATCAGAAGAGACCCTTGGGAGCGCTTTAGTTGTCTTTAGAATAAAGTCTTAGAGTGAAGTTTACTGTATTTATTGAATGCTTACTATGTTCAAGGTACTATTATGAGTGAGCAAATAGTAGTGAATAAAACAGACTCTTCTGTCTCCCTCCCCCCACCAAGAATCTGTCATCATCTTGTGCTAGGAGGAGACAGGTAATACACAATAAATTAATTAATTCCATTTGATGGCATAAGTCATTAAAAATAATAGAGTGAGTGAGTTCAGATGGGCAGCTTGCAGTTTTTGGAAGGATGATCAGGTTAGGCCTCACTTATGACACATTTGAGCAAAGAACCAGGAAAAGAAGGAATTTGGCCATTCGAAAACCTGGGGGGAAGATATACCAGGCCGAGGGAACAACCAGTGAAAGATGGTGAGAGGGTTGCCTGCCTGGGATATTGTAGAAATAGCAAGGGGACCACAGTGGATGGGGCAGAGTGAACGGAAATGAGAGTTGTAGAGAATAAGTTCAGAGAGGTAACAGGGGCTATGTTATTGGCCATTATAAGAATTTTAGGTTTTACTCCAAATGAAATGGGAAACCTTTGGAGAATAAGGAGAGGACTAATACTAGCAGAGGACTGATATGATGTGACTTAGGTTTTTAAAGGATCATTCTGATTGCTGCCTGCCTTGTCGAGAAGCAATCGTGAATGGGAGTGGGGAGTGGAACAGAAAGAAGCTATTGCAGTAAGGCAGCTGAGAGATGAGGACAGCGGCAGCAGGGCTGGTAAAAAGTAGTTAGATTTGGGGGATATTCTGAAGGTAGAGCCACAGGAATTCCTGGTGGACTGGCAGTGAAGTGTATACAAAAGGGAGAAGCCAAGGTTTGGGGAGTGTAGCCTTGTGATCAATGGTGAAGATAGATTAGATGTCACAGGGGAAAGGGGAGGAAGGAATCAAGAATCACTCCCAGTTTTCTGACTGCAGTAACTGACATACTCCCAAAGGTGACCCCCATTATTTGTCTTCATCTTGGTAAACAGCACCATCATTTATAATTTTATTAAAGCCAAAAAATTAGGATTGATTCTTGATTCTTTCTTTCCCTTCCCCCCACCACATCCAATCCATCAACAAGACCTATGGGTTCTACCTCCAAAATGTATCACCAATACATTTTTTTTTAACCTTCACTCCCAGAGCTGTTGGCCAAACCACCAGTGGTGCTGTTCCTATCCCATTCCGTGTAAAGAGCATCTCATATGCACAGCATGTAGTTGGGTCTGGCTGTTCTAGTCAGTCTTATAATCTCTGATTTTTACTTAGAGTGTTTAGACTCTTCATATTTAATGTAAAGATGAATATGGTTGGATTTAGATCTTTTTAAATTTATTTTCTGTGGTCAATTCCATTTTTTCTTTCTATCTCTCCATCCTGACTTCTTTTGGATTAATTGAATATTTTTCAGTTTTCAGAATTCCATCTCAAGTTCTCTATTGGCTTTTGGCTTTTTAATCTTTATATATATATATATATATATATATATATGTATGTATGTATTTTAATGGTTGCTTTAGCAATTACAATAAACATCTCAAACTTTTTAAATCTACTTTGAGCGCATATTATATCACTTTGTGTAAAATATAAAGAGTTCAGCTGTATGGTTCCATTTATCACCCCCCACTCATACACAGCCCTTTATGCTGTAGTTGTCCTATATATCATATCTACATATGCTGTAAACCCAACACTGCAGTAATTGTCATGTTGGTTTGCTTTAAACAGCACATTAGTCTACTCAGACTGCCATAACAAAATATCACAGACTGGGTGGCTTAAACCGGCAGGTCCCTGATCTTTTTGTTGTCACCAGGGACCAGCTTCATGGAAAACAATTTTTCCATGGGTGGTGGGGGGAGGTGGCGCTCAGCCAGCGATGGGGTATGGCTATAAATACAGGTGAAGCCCCACTGACCCACAATTCACCTCCTGCTGTGCTAGCAGGCCATGGGCCAGTACTGATCCGTGGCCTGGGGTTTGAGGACCATAGGCTTAAACAATGGACATTTGTATTCTTACAATTCTTGAGGCAAGAAGTCCACGATCAAGGTGCTTTAAAATTCTTGTCTTCTATTTCTAACCCCTGTGTCATCTCAGGCTCAGTGTTAATTAAATGGCTTTTCTCTTAAGTATGAGTTACATTTTCCTATTTCTCCATCTGTATAGTAATTTGGTGTCATACCATAGACATTGTGATTGGTACATCTTAGAGATACTATATTATCTTCATTTCTCTGAAGAGTGTTGATTTTTCCGGTTTAGCAGGCAGTTAATTTGGCTGAACTCAGACTTCAAGTTTTGCCACTTGCCTGTGATGAGCACCTCCCAAAATCTCTGTTGACTTCTTTTAGCCTTAGTTGGGCCACTTACGGTGTTCCCATGCACTTGTAATTCAGAGATCATCCAGAGATTAAGGTAGCATTTTTATGCATGTTGTGGGACTTTCTATGGTTCTCTCCTTTCTGAGATCCCCCAACAATTTACTTACCAGCTTACTATGGTTGACTTGAACTTCAGCCTCTCATTTGTTAACTAGAAAGGTTGCATATTTCAGTCTGAGTATTATTCATCCTGCATGGCACTGATTGGTGACTATGCTTAGACAAAAATCTGTAAAATCAGGAAATACACACACAGTACTGTGTTTTCCTTCCTACTCCTCTTCTGTTTCTACCTGATTTTCACCATTTTCCAATGTCTTTGGAGAATTGTTTGCTGTATTTTAATCAGCATTTATCATTGTTATCTGTGGGGAAATTGGTATGATATGAGCTCTTCAGCCATTATAAGAAGTGGAACCCTTGAATGACTTTTTAAAAATCAAGTAGAATTACTTTATTCTTATGAATGAAACCTTTCTTTTTTTTTTTTCGAGACAGTCGATTTTTAATATTTTCTTACAAAAATACAAAGAAAAATTAATTCTGTAGGTCAATACAATTCAGGGAAAGAGGCAAAAATGGAATTTCAGAACAAAGGGAAAGTGCACCCTTGTTTAGATTATCATATCCCCACACTCTCAATACCCATAAAACAAGAATTTCACTCCATGACACAGACAAGCCTTGACTGGTAGCTCAGAAATGTTGATAGCAGAGGTACTGGAACTAACAAAAGAATTTTGGTTGTCGTTGATTATTCTGTTCTGAGATGAGTAAAATCCACTCTAAGGACAAGGAAGGGACTCTTATAGCAGGAAAAAGACTAAATGTACCAAACACAGCAGTAAAAAGCACTCCTTAGCAGAAATGTGCCCTCAAAAAGAATGGGGCAGTAATCAGGTAGCTGAACTACTAGGCTGCTGCCACCCCAACCCATCCCCAAATAAATAATGTGGAAGTGTAACAGTAATAATGTAGTAGTATTTGATTCAACATAGAAAGTCTTTCACCCATTCAAAGCAAACGTTGCCATGGCTAGATGAGCCCCAGCAAGGAATAAGATGATTGAAAAATCACAGGTACTTCTAATTCATCCCCAGGTATATTGAACGCCCACATTTATGCCATCTCCTCTTATCCCAACATTTGCTCACTGTCATTTTCTCAGTCTCCAGTGCCAAGATGCTCAACACTCTCCAAAGACCTTGGGTAAATAAAAAGTCCTTCAAATAATATACCTTTTTCAGTCTTCCAGGTTATACTTCAGTGGTGTTTGAGGTTCACTCACATTCCATTAAATTCAGTTTACTTCACTTATTCCAACCCAAGTTCTGATATGCCAACCCTGTCCCCACAAGGGAGTATCATATGAATCTCTCCCTGGTCCCCAAAGTTTTGATAGGATTCTCTCTTTTGTTTTCCTCCAGAATGCAACTGTGTTGCCCCTACCTACCTATAGATTAGAATATTTGTTCCTAGGGAAAAAAAATCTTGGATTTTACCAAACTTACTCAAGTTGGTATCCTTCTAATTATCTAGCCTGGATATTGCCCACATGTAGTAGGCCATACTCACCTTAGTTGTCTGCAATAGATGAGGCAAAACTTATGTATAGTGTCCCAAGTACATGGTAGTTAGAAAAGACAAGAAAGTGCTCTCCAAACCAGAGGGAGAAGTGTCTGGTTTCTGACATCTATTCAGTGTGCATTCTCTTCCCTTGGATATCTGTCACCCACCCTTCCTGGGGACAACAACCAGCACAAAAGGGAGTGTGTGTTAAATAAGTGCAATCATCACTGCACCAGTGCCTGTAATCACTCTTGCATAGAGTGAGAAACAAACATTCTGGAAAGGATCCTTGATTCTCCCGCAAACTGTCCTTTGGACTGGTCACAAGCTCTGGATGGTGTTCCAACAATGGTCATTTCTCTCAGAGAACACACACACCAGCATCACAGCGCTGGGTTCCCATGGATGTCACTACTTCCCAGCTGTCGATGATAGGATCATAGCACTCAATACTACTCAGCAGGGAATTACCATCGTATCCTGCAATTGCATAGAGTCTTCCCCGAAGCACTGTGGCCCCTACATAGCATTGTGGAGTGGTCATGCTAGTGACAGTTGTCCAGGAATAGGTGCGAATGTTGTATGCTTCAACAGAAGAAAGGTGGGCTGTACCATCAAATCCCCCCACCACATAAATATGGTCATTCAGCAGGGCTACTCCTACACCAGAACGCTTGGTGGCCATTGGTGTAACATTGGTCCAGTGTCCTGTATGGGGATCGTATTTCTCAACTGAATTTAAGATATTCAAGCCATCATATCCTTCTAGACAGTAGATCGCTCCACTGGCCACCACTAGTCCGGCGCCTTCCCGGGCTGTCTGCATATCTCCCAGCATGCTCCACTAGTCAATGTTTGGGTCATATCGCTCCATACTGGTGTGACGCCTGCTTCCATCAAAGCCACCAGAGACATAGATCATATCTCCCAGGGTGGTGGCCCCAGCAAGGCCTCGTCGGACATTCATGGAGGCCACAGAGTACCAGACTCCATCCTCGTCTGCTGTGTAATCCAGACATTCCACTGAACTGAGGCGGGAATGGCCATCATAGCCACCAATTACATAGATCCGGTCATGTAGGGACACCGAGGCTACATAACGTCTCTTACGAGTGATGCTTGGCAAAAAGCTCCACTCCTGAGTCTTGGGGTCGTATTTTTCCACCACATCAATGGGAGACTGCTGGCTTCCGAAGCCCCCAACCACCAGAAGCACTTCATTGGCTCCTAGACGAGCCCTTGTTCTGGGGCCCTGCATCTGACTCCGAAGTTCAGGCCTCAGATGAAACTTCTTTGCTTCATCAACGAGATCCCTGCACTGTAAACTACAGCGGATAAAAGGCTCAGCATCTATTACATCTGTGATATACCTGGGCGTCAGCAGGGGCATCCGCACATACTGTAGCAGGTCAGGCAAGGATTCTTCTCGCTCCTTCTTGGCATGCTTCACCCAGTTAATGACAGCCTCAAAGACTGGCTCTTCAGAATCTACCTGAATTTCATCACACTTGATTAGCTTTTCCACCTCTCCTTGACTTAGAAGAATGAACTCTTCATGCTGTACCACTTCAGGAAAATGCTTCTGGCTAAAAACCTCAGCTGCTTGCATCAGGTCAACACAATTGTGGGTTTCAGCAAAATCCCTGATACCCAGGCAATTAGAAGGGTCCAACTGACTTTCTAAGAACTCACAGCAGGCTTGCTTCACACCTTTCAGCTGAAGCAGACAGGCTGCAGGGAGCAGTTCTTGCACGTTCTCCACCATCACATGTACTGTTTCTGTGTATACAAAGTCTAACAGGATTTCCATGGTAGAAGCAGTTAAACCTTGGATATCAACATAAGGTTTCCCCTTCTCAGAAAGCTCACTAGTGAACATGGCACAGAAGTAATCACTACAGGCAGCCAGCACAATCCGATGGGCAGGGAAGTCTTTCTGCTCTACTCTCAACATCACATCACAGAGGGTATTGCTCTTCCTGAGTGAGTTCATTGAGTTGAGGATGGATTTAGCATGAGTATTCGTCATTATGTCTTTGGGGGCCATAATGTCTCCCATCAAGCAATATGGAGAAAGAACAAAAGGGGGCCTTGGATTCTGCAACTCCGCTCCCGAGCCCACCCGGCAGCGCTGGCCAGTGCCCCACCCAGGGGATGGGGTGGGGTGCGGGGCCAGCAGGCGGCTAGGGGGTGGGGGAGCCGAAGCGCCGCTGCCATGCCAGCCCGGAGGCTCTCCTGAATGAAACCTTTCTGTATCTTCCCATTGTCCTTGAAATAAAATCTAAAGCCTTTGCCATGGCCTGTTTGATTTCCCCCACTTCCAACCTTTCTATCTCCATTTTATACAACTTTTCTTCCTGCTTACTCCAGTCTAGTCTCACTGGACTCCTGTTAATTCCCAGGATATATGAAGCTCTTTCCATCTATAGGGTCTTTGCTTGCATTTAGTACTCCCTTTGCTTGGAATTATTGGTTCCTAATATTTTTCATGTCTTAGCTTAAATTTTAACTTCAGGGAAGTCTTCCCTGACATCTCTTTCTAAAATTAGTGTTCTTATTATAGTAACCTATTTATTTCCTTCAAAGCACTAATCACTATCTCTAATTATTATACTTACCTATTGACTATCTTTCAATAAATATAATCACGATGTAAACAGAGATTATGTCTGTCTTAATTGCTACCAAATCTCCCATGCTTACTTATTATGTCTGGAACAGAATAGGTACTCAATTAACATTTATTGAATCTATAAAGAACCTTATCAGTCTAGACTATATTTGAATATTGGCATGCCCATCTTCCCTATGAAGGCAGAGCTTTGTCAGAGCAATGACTTTTGTTATCTTTGTATCCTTAGTTATTAAAAGGCTGCCTAGCACAAGATAGCCATATGTCACACGTCAGTTTCATAAATAAATGAACTAATTAACAAACTATAAAATTAAACAAAGCGACCAACTTTGATGCTGAATAAAACTAACTCAACTAGCTATGTATTATATCAGAATTTATTCACTTGTAAATGAAGTGTTTCTATGTAAACCTAATATTAAAGTTGTAAAAAACTATAGTTTATATTTTCTTTCAGGAATGTTTGTTGCTCTTAGGGACTATTCAGTTTTGAAATTTATAAGCCTTTCCAGTAGCATAAAAGAAATTGTCTAGTTGTACTTTCTCTTTCATTAGATTATCATGAGAATTTCAAGGCTGGGAAATCAGGCAAATTTTTTTAGCTTCCAGATAAGACTATATAATTGAAGAGCTGAAATAGCTTAGATGAAAACAGTGATATTGCAGGTTAATGCAAATGGCAAGAAGGTAGTTGTGAAAAGTGATGAATGTTTCTCCAAGCCTAATGATTTCTTTATCATCAAGGCAAAGTAAAAGGCAGCCTCAAGAAAAATACATAAAACTGATTTTAATTTTTAAAAAAATCATGCAAAAGATAGCTTTGTTTTAGTAAATGATCATAGGACCTAAGATTCTTAAAATAAATTTTAGACTTGCTTTTGGGCTGTGTTTTTCTTGCCTGTGAACCCTTTGCCGACAGTTTTGATATCTGAGGCAATGTAGTTCTCTTTGTAATTTTATAGAAATGTGGCTATTTGTCATATTAATTTATTAAATATTTTAGAGAGAAAATTGGAAATGGTCTTGTCCAAGGTCACACCTTGAGTCAGGAAGGAACTCAGGTCTCAGGATTCCTTGCCCTGTGTTCTCTCTGCAATATTAAGGGTCAAAATCTCAGAGGCCTAAAGGGATCAGAAAGATAGCATAAATGAGCAAACAGACTTGGCAAAGAAATATTTTTACTTCCACAGAGAAATTTCTCTTGCCACTCATAGTACTCTAGGGCTGAATTCCTTATTTCCTCCATCAAAGGAATGGGCACAGAGAAATATATCAGTTACAAGTGAAACATTAGTGCAGCCATGATGACAAATTGATAAAATGTGTTGTCTGTTGCTGGGGAATGATAGGGAGTAGTGAGGCCTTTCGCAAACTGGAGAGTGCGGTCCTCCTGTCTGGAGGGACCCGGCATCACTCGGCTCCACCTGACTTGCTGTGGGGGTAGTATGGGTGACTCAGTCTTCTACAGTCTTCAGTCCTTCAGGAGAAACCAGAATCTGGACTTTAAGTGGGCTCTCCCAATTTTAAAATATTGGCTCCTTTTTTAAAACAGTATATATCCCAAATAAAGTACATCCGTGGGACAGATACCACCTTGTATTACCCAGTCATGAGTTCTGTGTTATGCTGCGTTGCATTGCGGTTTCTCCCATGTTCCAAATGCAGATGGAGAAAACAAGAAAATAGTCACAGATTAGACTAGCTTTGTCTATGTATTTCTGAGACAAAGACAGTCATTGTTGCAAAACTGGTTATTTCATTGGGAAACAAATAACTGCTAATGGGGAACTTTGTTTTTTCTAGTGCTAAATGCACTAGAGAACAGAACGTAAGTAGAGAGATCAGCCCTAGGGACAGGCAATCCCAGGCTGTTGGAATGAGCGTTCAGTTATTTGATGGACTGCCCACTCTGTGTTCATCAGAGAAGGCCTTTACTACCAGCTGCCATGGAAAACAAAAAATGCAGCTGACCATTTGGGATCCTATTTTCCCAACTGTTTTTACTCTTTTGGTGATAACCTGCTTCTCTTTCGTAAGAGAAGTTATAAACCAAAAGCCACCTTTGTAACAGGCACTCACCACAAACTCCCCTGGAAAGCAAATGTTATTATCCCCATTGTACATTCGTAAGAAATGAGGCTCTGAAAGGTTAAGTAATTTCTCCAAGGTTGCACAGAAGGTAAGTATGGACTGCGGATTTGGACCCAAGTCTGTCTGTATCCAAAGCCCATGTTCTTTCCACTAAGTCACTGCTTTAAAATGTCTGTTTATTATTATTCATGTATGGTGAGGCCAACAGGTCAGGAGACAGTTGCCACCGAAAAGTCAATTTGTTATTCACAGTTCCTAAGAGGAGAGGGCACTCCACACAGCCTCGGGCTGCAGGAAGAAGCACCAGCCTCAGTCATGAGGTGGAAGCAGTGAGGGAGAGACATGGGCAAGAGGCTTTATGGTGGTTTTCATGGGAAGGAACAGGCAGGTAGAGTAAGCAGTCTTAGTGTTACTTACATTGGATAATTTTGGTGGGTGCTGGGCAGGGAGATAGGAGTTGTCTCTCATAGTCTGGTATCTGGCCCTGGGGTGCTTAGAGCAGGGGAATAGTGGCCCTGAGTGTGAGAGCCTAATACAGCAAGGGTCCCCAACCTATGGTGAGTTGTATAATTATTTCATTATATATTACAATGTAATAATAATAGAAATAAAGTGCACAATAAATATAATGTACTTAAATCATCCTGAAACCATCCCCTATCCCCGCCCCCACTCCGTGGAAAAATTGTCTGCCATGAAAATCGTCCCTGGTGCCAAAAAGGTTGGAGACCGCTGCTATCACTGGTCAGCCACTAAGTTTGCTTTATTTTCTTCAAAACGCATCTTATTCATCCATTTAAGGTGCCAGGTATTGTTCTAAGCACTGGGGAGTGAAATAAGATGCTCTTACTTTAAAAGAAGTAAGAGCATAGGGTAAGAGATAGACGTATTAAGTAATGATTGTAAAATAGCCTGATAGATGTTACAATAGAGCAAGGACAGGGCATGTCTGTGCCTTGTATTCCTACTCTCAGCCTCTGATTTTTGTTTGTATTTCCTGTCCCTATGCCTAGTCATCCCTGTCCTGCATACCCTACCAGACTAATTTTCCTTACTTTTTCATTATTTTGTTCCCCAAGTCAAAATAATTTCCTGTGGCCTCCAATTCAGTATAAACACTTACCTGGCTTTCAAAACCCCCTGTCTGTCCCATGCTCCTTATTCATTTATGTTTCTACCACTTCATTTATTCTCTCATTTAACAGACAGTTATCCTATGATCAATGTGTGACCAGCACAAATAGACACAAATGTAAAGCGTAGTAAGTGCCACCAAGGAGAAGCGCATGGTGCCATGTGAGCATATGGTATGCCTTCACTATGGTTCATTCGTCCCATGTTTATTCCACAAATGTTTATTGAGCACTTGTGATATGCTAGGCATGGAGCTAGACCAGTCTCCTTACTGTTCACAAGCATGGATCTTTCCATCTTCATGTCTCTGCTCTCCATGGTCTCTTTTCTACCATGTTTTGTCTCTAGCCCTTTGCTCCTCCAAATTCTGCCTGTTCTTGGCCTCTCAGCTAAAGCTTCACCTTCTCCCACTATATAATAATTGCCAAGTGACTAATCCTTTGCTTTATGCTACTGTGTATTTTATGTACTGTATGTATTCCTTATTTTTCACTGTATCCCCCAGAGCCTAGGCACAGTACCTGGCACAATAGGCATCCAGTAAATACTGAATAACTGCATTCATACACGTACCACATGTGCTAGGTTCTGTGCTTCCTCCTGGAAGCTCATTTAAATCTTCCTTCTCTGAACTGAACTCTTAAAGTACTCCCCATATAAATTAGTGTCAAATCAAGTAATGCCTTTAGTATTCCAATGCTGACCCCAGTCAGTTCCTCTTGACGCTCTCAATGGAGTGCAAACTCTTTGAGAGTCTGGAATATGCCCTGTCACTGTAACCCAAAGTTGAACCTATGAGAAATAAATATTCAATACCTGCATGATATTTTTTTCATTGAGCTGCCAATGGCTTTGGTATCATTTTGAAACATTTCCACAATACTGTACCAATGGAATTCAACAACTTATATTATCTCTAGAAATTTAGTAGACAATATGGTATCATAGTTAAAAACAAGGACTTAAGATATAGAGACCTCAGTTTGACACTTAGATCTGTCATTACTCTCCTGTGACCTGGGATAAGCTACTCAATCTCTTAGTCTCCATCTCCATAGTGAAAAATAGTGTCTTCTTCATGGGAGTGCTGTAAGGAATAAATGAAACACAGTGCTTAACTTAGTATTGCTGTATTGTAAATAAGTCATCTTATGTGATATAATTTGTACTACTGTTGGCATTATAGTAGATACCACTTTACTTCCTAGCAATCCTGTCTTAAAAGGAGGCTGGAGTGTTGGGAGGCCATTGAGGTTCAACCAGGTTAGAGACTTGCACAAAGCCACACAGCTCCTGAGAATGAGACCCAGAACCCAAACCTGGCCTCTGTGACTCTCAACAAATATTCTTCCTCTTTCTACACCCCTGACTCTGAGGATACATGCTCAGAGAGCCTATCACCAGGAAGCCAAAATAGACAGTCTGTTCACAGTTTGAATGAAAATAAATCCATCAGCATGGTTGTTGCAGAGTCCTAGAGACTCAGGTAAATATTTGGAAAATATGCACATTAGGTTCAGGAACTCAAGCACAGAGCTGGGTGTGTTTTAGCAGCAGCATGGGGAAACACTTCTGTTCCTGATGCATATTCCATACTATTTTGTTTAAAGCCACCAAGTGGATTGAGGAATAAAATTTTAGACACAGGATTTCAGATGAGAATATAATTGTCTGCAGAGCTCAGACATTTCTGCCCTCGAGAGCTGTGTTTCCTGTGTGACAACTTTCTAGTCAAGGGAGATTCTCTCGATAGCTCTGGAGCACTTCATTATTATTCTATTTATTTATTTTTTTTTACTGAGACCCCCTTGTCATAGTCTCTTTCATTCAGCTTCTCCATTAGTAAAACACAGTGAGTAGTTCAAGGTTTGACATTGCCCAGGGGTGACAGCCTGGGTCAGAAGGGGGAAATGACATGATCCAGAGAAGCTTGGTGCTTTTAACACCCAGACCCCCCACCATTTAACTTGAGTTACCCTTCCTTCCTCACTCCTCATTCTTGGGCCTGATGCTAACTAACAATTGAGCCTTGGGAGGTTTATTTCCTGTTACTGTTTTCTCTAAACTTCTTTGTTTTATGTATTCAAGAGGTTAGCACTAGGTTAATCAAAGCTATATTTCTTTAAGCTGAGACCATCTTGCTGAGCTAGCATTTTGATGTTCTTGGATCCTTTATGGACAAAAGTTGAAAGAATCTCTCTTGTTTTTCAGATAGACCACATGGTGCAGGGCCATGCTGCCTTCCCTGAACTACAAGCCAAGGCCACAGCCAGGTAACTGCTATCTCTATTCCCTCTACAGCTTTCCTTGTGTGACTATATTGAGAACATTCACTTCAGGTGCTTGTGTGATTTTCAGATCCTATGGACAATGGAAATGCCGGTTAGTACTTGCTGTAGGATAGTCCAAATGATCCAGAACATACAAGTATTAATTTTTAAACTGATCTAAGAAAACTCAGAGAACCTAAAAATCCCCCGTGAAAATAACCAGGGTCCACAGATGAGAAATTCTGATGTAGGAGGAGGAGAATGGATTCTGGAGTCAAAACTTCCTGGATTCACATCCCAGATCTACTCCTTACTAGCTATGTGACCTTGAGCAAGTAACTAAACTTCTTTAAGCCTGTCTCTTCGTCTGTAAAATTGAGGATAATAACTGACATGGAGTGTTTTCCAGGATATATTAAAGAAAGCTATATGCAAAGATGTATTTACAGTATACTCTATTTCATGTAAAAAGAAAAAGAGAAAAGAAAACATGTGTATCTACTCATTTGTGCAAAAGAAATATAGGAAGGTTAAACCAGAAACTAATGAGATTGGTTCTAATAGGAGATTGGTAGCAATGAGGAAGAAAGAATGAGGGAGTGGGAATAGGACAGTAGGAGGGAATGACGCTTCTCTGAGTAAACCTTTTTATATAAGTATAACTCTTAGAACCATGGTAATACTTCACGTCCACCTCAAATAAGCAGATGCTATATAGGTAGCCAGAATACGTGTGTATGCTGGTGTGGGCAAAGTAAAATACAAATAGTAAAAAATGAACCTACTGTATTGCAAATGAATAATATAACCACACTAAATGGGGTTTGGGAAAGAAAAGAATTAACCTAAGTAAGTTTAGGAAAGAATATTTTGACAACTGGGAGAATTGTATTGCCATATGCAGAAGAGTGAAACTGGACCCCTGTCTCTTACCATCTACAAAAATCAACTTAAGATGGATTAAAGACTTAAGTAAAACCCAATACTATAAAAATACTAGAAGAAAACCCATGTAAAACACTTATGGACATTGGTCTAGGCAAAAAATTTATGACTAAGACCTCAAAAGCACAGGCAACAACAAGTGGGACTTGGGGACTTCGGGGGAGGAGGGGAAGAGTAAAAACCTACCTTACTGGTACAATGAACACTATTCAATAGGTGATGGGCATACGAATAGCCCTGACTCAAGCATTATATAAGCTATCCATATAACAAAAACATTTGTACCCCCTTAACATTTTGAAATAAAAACAAAACAAATGGGACTTAATTAAACCAAAAACCTTCTGCACAGCAAAAGAAACGAGAGTGAACAAACAACTTGAAAAATGGGAGAAAATATTTGCGAACTCTTCGTCTGACAAGTGACTAATATTGAGAAAATACAAGAACTCACACAATTTAACAACAACAAAAACCAATCCCATATAAAAGTTGGCAAAGGGCATAAATAGACATTTTTCTAAAGGAGACATACAAATGATTTTATATACAAACAGGTATATGAAAAAATGGTCAACATCACTAATCATTAGAGAAATATAAATTAAAACCACAATGAGATACCATCTTACCATAGTCAGAATGTCTATTAATTAAAAAGACAAAAAAGTAGCAGATGTTGGCAAGGATGTGGAGAAAAGGGAATTCTTACATGCTGTCAGTGGGAATGTAAATTAGTGCAGCTCCTATGAAAAAGAATATGGCGGTTTCTCAAAGAACTCAAAATATATCTACCATTTGATTCAGCAATCCTTCTATGGGTATCTACCCAAAGGAAAAGAAATCAATACATTAAAAAGATACCTGTACTCAAGATACCTGCACTCATATGCTTATGGTAGCACTATTCACAATATCAAAGATATAGAATCAAGCCAAGTGTCTATCAGTGGATGATTGGATAAAGAAAATGTGATATATTTATACAATGGAATACTACTCAACCATAAAAAAGAATGAAATCATGTCTTTTGCAGCAACATGGATGGAACTGGAGGTGCTTATCATAAGTGAATCAAGCCATAAACAGACAAATATCACATGTTCTAACTCATAATTGGATGTTAAAAAATGTATACACATGGGTGTAGATAGACAGTAGAGACTCAGAAGGATGAGGGGATGGGAGGGGGGTGGATGATGAGAAATTACTTAGCAGGTGCAATCTTTATTATTAGGGTTATAAATATGCTAAAACTGTGGTGCCCAACCCATGGGCCATAGACCAATACTAGTCCATGGCCTGTGGAACCAGGATGCACAGCAGAAGGTGAGCAGCAGGCTCTCTAGCGAAGCTCCATCTGTATGTACCGCTGCTCCCCATCACTCACATCACCGCCTGAGCTCTGCCTCCTGTCAGATCAGCAGTGGCATCAGATTCGCCTAGGAGAGTGAACCCTACCATAAACTGCACATGCAAGGGATCTCTCTGGGTTGTGAGCTCCTTACAAGTGAGAATCTAATGCCTCATGATCTGAGGTGGAGCTGAGGTGGCGATGCTAGTCCTGAAGAATACCTGCAATACACATTATCATCAGCAGAGAGGTTGGACTGCACAATAGATGCAATGTGCTTAAACCATCACCCCCCTACCCCCAGTCTATGGAAAAATTATCTTCCATGAAACCAGTCCCTGGTGCCAAAAAGGTTGGGGACTACTGCCCTAAAATCCCTGTCTTAACCACTATGTAATCTACACATGTAACAAAATTGCCCTTGTGCCCTATAAATTTATAGAAATAAAAAATAATAAGAATGTTTTGATAGTATGCCATATGGCTAAGGATAAAAATAACTGTACATAAATATTGTGTTCTAATTAGTAAGTTTGGTTTTTATAGGTATATGGGTTAGCTATACTGAAAATGTTTTATGTGTATACCACAATAAAGCAAATAAATAAATATATTGTGGATAATGAGAACCAGGTTTCTCACAAATAGAAGGGGAAGGTTAGAATGAACCCTATAGTGTTAGTATCAACTTATGATTTTTAATATAGAGAGAGTTGGATATAAATATAAATAAAGAAGATGTATGTATTGATGTGTGAATATACATGCATATATTCCCTAGCTCTCTCTCCTGAGATAGCCTAAAAGCAGTGACACCATACTGGCAAATGTGCACACCTAGCACCCAAATCTTGGCTTCTAAATACTATTCTTCTGGGTCTCCAATAAAAGTAATAAGGGCTCCTTAGAAAGATGGTTGCTTCTAGGGCTGGGGCAGGGAAAACACATGATCACTTTGTGATGCCAGAAAGTAAGGAATTACTCAAAAAGGAATTGTCAAAGTACATAGGACCCAGCTTTAAGAATCTCTCAGTGGCCTAATTGGGGACAACTTAATCAACAAAATAAATAATGATAGTATAAAATAACTCCATGAGTCCACACTAATATAAGTAAATAATTGAAGAAGGAAATAAATAGAGAACAAAGGGCGGGTCTTCCTATCCACTATAAGGGCAGTGGACTTACAATTAAGAAATGGAGAAGAAATAATGGAAATAGAAAATTATTAAGCACCACAGAAATATTGTTGCAGGCAAGAATCATCAGTGGATTCTAAAATTAGTGAGTAGAAATATGATGGGAAGGAAGGTATTTGCATACATCCAAAGGATTTCACCACAAGATACTTACCAAGGGAAAAATAGAAACTTTTCAGCGGAGAAATCTGGCAGACAATTCCTTACCCAAGTGATGAAGGTTAATAACACCAGAAATAATGTGTTGGTATCATGTGTCTCCTTTTATGATGCACTGAGAAGGACACGACATCATTGCTGTGATCTTCCTACCCAAAATGCGTAACCTCAACGTAAACATGGGAAAACATCAGACAAACATAAGTTGAGAGACATTCTGCAAAGTTACTAACTAGTATGCTTCAAAAGAAGATTATAAAACTTAAATACTGAAGAACTAACGGTCCCAGCCTAGAGGAGATACTACAACTAACAACAGTGTGAGATCATGGATTAGACCCTGGACCAGAAAAGGGACATTAGTCGAGGAAATCTGCTAAAACTTAAATGTAGATTAATGGTATTGTTATTTTTGTTTATTTCATAGGTGATGAGTAAAAGGGAACTCTGTCTACCACTTTGCAACTTTTGTGTAAATCAAAAATTACTTTGAAATTAAAAATGTTAAAAATAATAAGTAGATTAATTTCATCATAATGCATAACTATGCATTTTTAAGAAAAGTAAGGTACTTTATAACAGTAACAGAGAAACTTCAGGTAGCTAGTGCACGGCAAAAGAGTCTAAGGGGTTGGTTAATATTAATTGACTCCGGAGCCCAATTGCCTTTCTCTCAGCTTTACCTCTTATTAGCTGTGTGCCTCTGAGTACTTCATACCTCACTACATAGTAATAATTAAGTGTCAGTCTTTAATAAGTGCTTAATAAATAATAGTGGTAGTGATATAAATTATTGTTGTAGCTGTTTACGTTAGACATTTCCATTCCATCAGAGACTTGCATTCGAACAGGGGAGGCACACCTGCACAGAGCAAATGAAATGCTTGCTGTGCTAGAATGTAGGCAGTGTGTCAGCAGGGGGTAGGGGAGGAGGATTGAGCCTGACAAGGAGTGTGAGAAAGGCTTCACAGGCTTCTTCTTTTAGGAGTCTTTAATGATAACACCATTACCATCAAGAGGGATTACACCATAACCTCCTCAACTAGCACTTTAGTTGGTTTAGGGACCGCATAACCTAGAGCAGGGATTCCTGACTTCAGATCATCAGTGAACCCCTTGAAATTGTGCACAAGATTTTGCTGATTACCTACTTGTGCATGTGCTTTCGTGAAGAGGGGCCATAACTTTCATCACATTCTCCAAGGGACCCAGCATTTATAAACTGCTAATCCAAAGAAAGGAGCACTAAATTTGGAGTTCTCAATGGTTCAGTTTCCTCACCCATAAAATCACAACACTGTCCCACTTATTTTACAGGTATTATAAGGATGAAAGAAAGTCATGGGATTATCAATATAGGAAGATCTTAGTGCACAACACAAACATAACTGATAAGATTTTTGCAATGAAATACTCAGAACTTCCAGAACCTTATTCTATAAGTGAACCTCATTTGAGTAGCTTTTATTGAATATAAAAAGGAAGAATTTGTGGATCATGTGTCAACTCAGAGAAACAGCAATACTGGGTGGTTCAGAAGCACCAGTTTATAAAATTCAGTCTTGGAATCAGAGCTGGATTTAAATCCCAACTCTTTTTACATAACTTCATACCCCCTTCCAACCATTCCCTGTATTTCTCCTCTTTAGAGCAAAGTTTCTCCAAAGCAGTGCCTATACTCTTGGTTTCTCTTTCTTTACTTTCTAGTCCTTCCCTGCCCACTCCGGTTTGAATTCTGTTGCCGTCACACCCTGAAACATTTGATGTCAAGGTTGTCAGTGACCTCTGTTTTGCTAAATCCATAGGATGTTTTTCAGGCCCCTTTCATGAGTTCTCAGCAGCATGTGGCACCAGTGGTCACTCTTTTCTCTTTTCAACGTTCTCTTTCCTTGACTTTCCGGAGTGTCTCCCTCTCTCAGTTTTCTCCCCTTGTCTCCTCCTCCTCCTTAATCTCGTTTTCAAACTAATGGTTTTTTCTTTACCATTAATATTAATGTTCATTATAGCTAGCTTTCTCGACCTCTTCTCTCTTTGTCATTTCTTCCAAGGTGATCCCAGCTACACTGTTGACTTCATTTCTTTCTATATGTTGATGACTCTCACATTTTACCTCAGATCTACTTAGTAGTAGGTATTCAAGTAGACTTAGTAGTAGGTACTCAATAAACATTAGTTCTCTTCCCTTTCGTTTTCCTTCTATCGTCTTGCAAAGGAAAGTGCTTCTCTACATTATCTGATCTATGTGGACAGTATTCTAAAACTATAGGACCATTATACTTCAGGTCTTAGTAGGCACAGCTGTTGTGAAAACGGAGTTAGCTATTTGGAAGGGAAGACAAATCCCTTAGAACTGGGAACCATATGCCTCTTTTGCTGTGACTTGGGGCTTTCTGAAAACAGTACCCCTATCTCAGAGCTTAGCATTAGCAAGTCCTGTTTGAAACTGGAAACAAATGTTGATAAATACTTTATTTTATAATCTTGATTTACTGTAATCCTTTTAGGCCCTATCTCTGAAGAGAAGTGTTTTGTGAGTTTACAAATTAGGAAAATAAGAACTAGATGTGCCCATACATGTAACTGGCAACCAGAGTTTCTCTTTAGATGGGACCATATATCTGGATATCTAGGTATTTTACTCATTAGCCAGAGATTGCCTTACGTTGATCATAACTTCAGCTCTTTTCCTCTAAACTGCCTCTAAACTTGATTTTCTTATAACAATTTCTCAGAATGAGATTCCAGTGACAACAAGGTTTGGTGAGAAGAAATTGGCATAATCTACAAGTGCTAGATTCAAGGTTGGCAGCAGAGCCATGGTTAAAATCCAGGGCTTCTGACTGTCTGATCTGTCTGATGAGTGTCTTGTAAGTATTTATGATACAAGAGTGAACAAAACAAAAAGTCCTTGCTTTCATAAAAATTATATACACATATATATGCATATGTATGTGTATATATACACACATATGTATATATGCATATCCATACATAGGTATAGATGTAATTATAGAGCTATATAGGTATATAGCCAGAAATTGATAAATGCTCTAAGGAAGAGTAGAGATGAGCAAGGAGATGTAGAACAAGGAGTGTCGGGAAGAGAGATGAGAGCTGTTTCAATGAGGAAGCTATCCTTACAGAGTTGCAGAAGTCCCTCCGGGCAGAAGGAACACCAAGTCCCAAGGCCTTGAGCCAGCGGCCAGCTTGGCAGGCTCAGGACAAACTGCAAAGGCCACTGTGGCTAGACCAGAGAGAGATGGAGAGGGAACAGATATGAACCCTGAAAGTGAGTCAGGGGCCAAGCCCTGTGGATCATTGTAGATAATGTTAAGGACACTGGATTTTATTCAAGGCTTTAATTTTTGAGCCGGGGAGAGATACGATCAGATTTATCTTTAAAAAGGATTACTTGGCTGTTCTGCGGAGAATAATCTAGCCATCGGTGGGGAGGGAGGGACAGAACAGAAGCAAGAGATGGGAAAGATGTGGGCCCCGAATGTACTGAGCCAGCTCAGGTCTCTGGAGGAGGAAGGAAAATCCTGGTCTGCCCGTTCCTTCTGCAGGGGTTACTATTAGCAGTGGCTGTCTCTGTTGTGATTCATTGGTTTTCAGGTTCCTTAGAATTGTCTTTGTTCTGCTCATTCACAGTTTTTCTCTCAATCTGTCTTTCTTTTTTCTCCACTTTACCTGGATGTTCCTGTTATCCCTTTGAGGACAACCAGCATTTCTTGATCTGATTTAACCTTCAAACTGCTTTTGCTTCTGTGTTTCCCATAGTCCTACTGTGGATCCGTTTCTTGAAACTCACTGGTCCTCTATATGCCAGATCTCAGATACATTTAAAGCTTCCCATTAAAGGCTATGCAAATCCCCCTCAAGCAAGGAAAGGAAAAAGAAAGGAAAATAGCATTTATTAAGAATTTGCAATGTGCTTGGCACCTGTGCTTAGTGATAGTTTCACGTATGTTATCTCATTTAATTCTAAATGAGGATTATTGGGAGGTAAAGATTGTTCTTAGTTTCCCCCCTTGGCCTTTATGGCTTTTT
>VSMD01090925.1:0-44247 GCA_008750895.1 Mirza zaza | reverse complement strand
GCTAATATAAATGGAAGATAAAAGGCATGACGGAATTAACCTTGGGGTTTTTAAGGCAGAATTAGGCGGCAAGGCTGTCAATATTGGGGGCTAGAGAGATGTTCTTTCTAGGATCACTCAGGTTATATAGGATTATTACAGTTTTTGTAACATCTATATGTATTAGGCATAATTCTCAGTCTCGGGCCTTCTTAATGAGGTATGCAAAATGTAACTTTATTTTCTCTAGTAGAGTTACAGAACTTATTTATCTTTAATCCTCAGTTTTACTCAGTTAAAGAGGTAAAGTAATACAGTGTCAATACAGTGTCTCTCAGAGTTGTCTAATTTTCAAGGGGCTAATATTGAGAAAAGAATTTGACTCTAGTCTGGGTTCTATGGCATCATCCCTACTTTCAGGCAAAGTGAAATGCTAGAGGTATCTTTAGAAGTAGGAACCTCAGTTAATCAATTTCACTTTCTCTCTTAGTATTTGAAACAAGTTTGAAGAAGTGAAAGATGAATGATATTGTCAATAAAAACTTACAATTATATACTCAGTGGATACTTAAAAATGATTGCAATTATATATGTCAAATCATGAACCAAAGAATGAACTTTTTAGGCCAGTTTTTCTTTGGGCTTCCACAAAGTAGTCAAGGATCAAAACTTAACTTTTCCTATTCTCCACTTAAAGGGGAATTAAGTGCAGATCAGATAAACGTATTTCATGAATTTATTTAAGTTAGCATTCAGATTATGAACTGGGATCATAATAGATTCAACTTAAAACTCCTGTATCATCAATCAAATAAAATAAGAAGAGTTTGGCGTATTACCAAAACAACTCCTAATTCAGCTCTGTTTTTACTCTCTCCCTCTTCCAATTATACATCCTTTGTATTAATGTAAGAATTTTCACTTCTAAAATTCAAGTTTTATCACACTGCCTTGCTTAAAAGTTTTCACTGTCTTCTTAGTACCTTCAGAATAAACTTTATGTTTCTTACTGAAAATGTAGAAATTTACTAGGTAGCTCATAGCACAGGTGAAAAAGAATTCTCAGAAAAAGTCTAGAATGGAAAGAAGTACAAACTTTATTTTCCCAAGAAAGAGGGAGGAGAGATAGAGGGGGAGGGAGAGAGGGGGGAGAAAGAAAGAGTGAGAGGGAAGGAGAGAGAGAGGGAGAGATGAAAAAGCGGGGCAGTTGAGGAAAAGCAGCTGGTGTTTTAAAGAGTAAAGATGGCTTCTCCCCTGCCCCTGCTTTAGCAAACTTATAAAAGAAGTAGTGGCGAAGTCTTTTAGGTGTTTTTTATTTTTCTTTTCTCTGTGAGGCTGGGTTATCTGAGTCCTTGAGATTTGGTGCTGGCAAGAACTGAAGTGGGGAGTTTGCAGCCCTACTGTCTGCTTAGAGCTCTTCAAGGCTGAGAAAAAAACTAAGTCATAGAGATAACGAGTTAGACCATAGGTGTTTTAATTAAACAAAGCATAGTTGTGTTATGAGTTCATTTCCCTTACTTTCTGTTAGATATTTTATTAGTAAGGCCACCTTTCACTTACCATGATATTTAAGGGTCCTTCACAACTAGGCCTTATCTTACCTTTCTAGCCCTACCTCTAGTATACCAGTTGCCTTTTCTGTGCAGTATACTTCACTCACGCTTTGTGCATTTGTGCCTTTGTTCATGTTCTCTCTGTTTGCAATTCCTTCTTTCTCTAAGAATTCCTTTCAGTCCAACTCTGTGTCACCTCCTAGTGAAGATTTTCCTGCCAATGCTTGATTTAGTCTTTCTGTGTTCCCAGAATATTTTATAATACGATATTTACCATAATGTATGATAATCATAGTATTTAATTATATTTATATCTTCCCTTTACATTGTAAGCACTTAGAGGGCAGGGAGTATGTCATATTTTTTAAGCCCTTACTGCATTGCCCTGGTGTGTAGTAAATGGACATTGAATAACACTTTTGAGTTTATGATGAACAACATCCATTGCTACCTACCTTTCCCTCCCCTTTTTTCTTTTTTCTCCTTTCTCTTTCTAAAAAAATAGATGTGAACATCTATTCTAGTAGCAATCTGATTAGCCAAAGTTTTCTCATTTATATTTTTATAATCCTATAGTTAGGTTATCTTTAGTTTCTCTCTGAACCCTTATATGTAACTATAAAGACCAAAGTTAAGGTAAAGGCTTAACTGCAGGAAGGGAAAAGAGAGTGCAAGGTGCTTATGAAGGGTGAACATCAAATATTGACACCAGTTTCATAGTTCTACATAAAAATCAGCTGCATTGTGTTATAGTCACACTTAGAATAATTTGGTCTTTTTAATGACCCTTAGATCTGATCTGTAAAATATTGGAAAATAATGCCAGCTTGTTACAGTCGTAAGTAAAAAGACTGCCTCTTTCAAACTAAAACTTCTTACTCCTTCTCCAGTATCACATGATACTATCTGGAAGTGTTTTTAGCTCGTTTACTACTCACGTTGTTATTTCTGCTGGTAGCAGTTTTGATTGTGGTGTATACACACTATAAATGTTATTAAAGTTTAAAATTTTTGTTGTTGTTTGATTTGTTTTGGAAGTGAGGCCAAGGTGAAAGAATTTTAATGGTCTCAGTGGATCAATGTAGTAACCTATATATAACTTGAAGGTTAGATTCTAAAGAAATTTATATCTTTGCTTTACTATTTATAACAAGATGGTGTTAATGCATTTACTCTTCACTCACACATGCGTTCTCTTTCACTTTCATTCTCTTCTTCCTTCTTTCCACCCTTTTCCTTGCCTCCCCTTTTAAATGCCTCCTTTTCTTTTTCTTAACAAACATCCATAATCCCTGTGCTGTCCCATGGTTTTCCAGTGAGATTTAGGCAGCCTTTATTATTTATCTCCTGAATATTATGGAAAAGAAAAATGAAACCTAAATAACTGAAGTGATTTTCTTTTCTTTTTAAATTTTTTTTTAGAGACAGGATCTTGCTCTGTCACCTAGTCTGGAGTGCAATGGAATGATCATAGCTCACTGCAGCCTCAAATTCCTGGGCTCAAGCAATCCTCCTGCCTGTCTCCCACATATCTGGGACTATAGGCATGCCATGCTATGCCTGGCTAATACTGATATTTTTTGTAGAGGCGGAGTCTCCCTGTGTTGCCAGGTGGGTCTCCAACTCCTGGCCTCAGGGGATCTTCCCTTCTCTGCCTTCCAAATTAGTGGGATTATAGGCATGAGCCACTGTGCCTGGCCCATTAGAAGTGATTTTAAAATCACACATTTTGAACTGGTAGAATAAAATTAATGGTAACTAGGTTTTCTGATTCCCCCGAGTTCATGCTTTGAGGAAACTAAAATATATTAATCCCACTGGTGTCTGAAATTCTACCACTAAGGAGTTTTTTTTATTTTTGTTCTTATTTTAAATCTAAAACCTTCTACATGTGTATATAAGCTCTGTTAGGACTGGGACTATGTCTGTTTTACCCACCATAGAATTCCCAGTTCTTATCCTAAGCACTAAAAAGTAATAGGTGCTCCATAAATAGTTTTTGAAAGTTTTTTTTGCATGTTGGAATTATATGATATTTTAATTTTTTCTCTCTCCTTTTTTCCTTCCTCCTTCCTTATTTTTTAGTTAGCTACATTTTCTGATTTTCTCCTATTAGCATATATTCTCTAATAAAAGTATTTCGAAAAATAGACCATATAGCAAGAGACACCTTGAAAAACATGAATAATCAATACTTTATCCTACTTTTTCATGATATTTTGTGGATAAGATAATGAAATGTGAGACTGCATATTACTCTTTTGTCAAGATGTGGTTTCTCTTCTGAGGATTTATCTTTCTTACTTCAAATTCTTGCCCAGAAATCTAGAAAGTGTACCTTTCACGATAGCCTAGTGTTCACCACTCAGTCTTGAGCTTTATAAAGAAATAGCTCCACTGCCCTGCTTCAGGTGCTACTAAAGCATTTCTCTCTTTCCCAATGGCCTTGCAACTTTTCCCTTTTTATCTTTTAGAGCGCCTTGATTCCCTTATGAGTTCTTTTTTGTAGTTATCTTCTCTATTTGCTTGTGACTTTTTAAAGTATGTTGCCTCTCCAGGATCTATGATCTGAGTTTGCAAGGCTTATTTTTTTTAGAGATTTTATATTTTTATCTTTTGAGTTTCCTTTTATAATAGCTAACTGAACTGCAGTTAAGGTAGTTTCCCCTGGCATAATATTGTCTTAGTTATGAATACATGGCTGAACAGTTCGATTTCCCGTGAACATAAAGGAGAAACAAAAGTTGACAAACTTTTCTTCTTGATGATGATTTTAAATTTCAAATGAAAATGAAATCATAAATTGTAACTGGGTACCTTACACGACGGTATATATTTTGACAAAAATGTCAAATATTATGCTATTAGGAAAAGATTTCATAAAGGTATACATATGATAATTTTCTCTTTAAAAAGATTATCAATGGATTGATTAACCAATATTTACTGAGCAAGGCATTATACTAAATGCTACCTGAAATGAATAGATAAAGGAAACATGGATTGTCCTTTCAGTGAATGAATACTATATGAATACTATCCTAAATGAAGTCTATAAACATAAATTGATGGTTAGAAGTTTTATGTTTAAATGAAAAATTGCTATAGGAAAATCTTTTTATACTTATGCTATTAAAAGCCATCCTCCTTTACTGACTAAACCTCTGTTAGTGATAGCACCTCTTTCTTTAAGGCTTTTATGTAGCCAAAGATTAAAATCTGGGACAGAAAGGGCTTAATTCTAAGAAATATTTGAGAATGGAATAATTGTAGCTAAACAAATGTTTTTTGACTTTTTGATATCAAGAAGTTACCTCATTATTGCGAGAATCTTAAACTTTAAGAACATAAGTTATATGATATCAAATGTCAATATTTAGTGCCATTGGTTTACATATATTACAGGATATTTAGAATTACCATTTAACCATTGACATCATTACTCAAACCCTCAGAATAAGAACAGAGATTTTGACATACTGACTGTGAGTAATTGTTACCAGCTTCCAGTTCGAGCTGAAGAAGGCAAAGGAATGTTTTGATATAAATCACTGATTGAAATGTAGATGCAAAAAAATACAGTCATTTAATTCTATGGCCTTGAAGTTTCTAGCTTTATGCTTTTTTAGGCAATTTAATATAATTGGTGTTATGTTAATAAATACGTACATAAAGATTATTTCTCATTGGAAGAGTAAGTGTCGTAGGATCCATAACCTAGAATATGTCTTTAGTGTCCAACCATTAACCATTACCATATTGCCATACCATATTACTGTGCTCAACTGCCCTTTTGGAAAGACAGACATCCAAATGTTTAGTATTATACCATGAAGAATTATATGTTATACAGAATTATGTCAGATTATAGAGGAAGGACCAGATCGAATTTTGGGAAATCAGTGACCATTCTCAGAGGAAATGACATTTAAGATAGAACTAAAACTAAAGGTTGATTTTGATAGAAAAGGGGTACAATTGTATTTAAGATCTGGCAACCTTCAAGTTCTTTTCTTTGCATAATTAATGATTAGTTAATTTTAATCTTTATTTCTTAGATTTATAATACGTTCATAAGCTGTTTTTGTATACATTACAATATTTAAACCAAATAGTATTCTCAATGTTAGATATAAATATTATTAGCTTTTTTGTACATATCATAAAACTGACACTTAGATTAAATTGCTTTTCCCAAATCATGTGGAAAGTGGCATAGCTAAAACACTAACTGAAGTTGACTCCTAGTACAGTGCTTTTTACATGGCACTAAAATGAAGGAATAATATTTTACCAAGTTGGGTAGTACATCCCCAAGAAATAATTGTTGATGTTATTTTAATCAGTAAAATTTGGGTCTTAAAATTACCTTATTTATTTATTTATTGCTATAGACTAAAAGTGTAGTAGGTATGTTTGCAATCTGACTACTATGCTAAATGTAGTTTTTATGTACCTCCAGTGGGAATGAATAAATCTAATAATTTCTAAACTATTTGTGATACCACGAAACTTGGTAGAAATATTACACATTTATAATATGTTTGATAGAACTAGAAGTCATTGTGCGGGAATTGAATAATAGAAAAAGCAGCATGGCATAGTAGTCAAAATGATGGACTCTGGGACCAGACTGCCTAGATTCACATCCTTGTTTTGCCACTTACCATTTGGGTGGCTTAGGGTAAAATACTTAACCTCTTTGTGATCATTTTCCTTATGTGAAAATGGTGTTGATAAGAGTATGAATAATAGGGCATTTCTTGTGGGGTTGTTATAAGGTTTATATATAATAAGTTAGTATTTGCAAAGCACTTACAGCAGTACCTAGAATGTAGTAAATGCAGTAGAGGTTTCGATTAAATAAAATGTGTATCAAATTGGCAGTGTTGTATGAAATATACCTATCTTGCCTATAACATATACCAAACTACATAAAATATTATCTTTTTTATTTTTACAAACTTGTCTTTCTATTATCTTTCAGAAAATATGATGGATTGAAAAGTGGTACTTCTAAAATAGCGTGCTTTTACTCTTTGAATAACCAGATTATGTTATTTAATGAGAAATTTTAACTAATTATATTTTTCAAAGCTATTTGGACAGCACTTTTAAGCCACGTTTAGATTTCAAGGCCCATAATTCTTTTTTAGTAGATCATCATATCAGAAAATATAGCATTTACAATAGACACTTGGCTGTTTCTATTAGTAGTGACTGGAAATAGTACTTCATGTTAGTGTAATAGTATCCACACTGCTTGGTAATTTTAGCACTTACTAAATGGATTTATTTTTGAATTCTAGTAACAATGTTGATGTAGTACTAATATTTTATATCAGTAGGTTTTAAAAATTTGATCAATAAGTGACTTTTGTGGAAGCCTTTAGTGTTCGTTTTTTCAAAGAATTTTAAAATTTATTCTGCATTTACCCCAATTATTTAAGTTGGTAAAGTTCTATAGTAAGTTTAGGTAACCATTTCCTTATAATAGCTAGTAATACACAAAAGAAAAGGAAATCCAAATAAGTACAAAGTAAATTAATATGTGTCTTAAAAAATTATAACAGGTAATTTATTTTATAAAATATTAATTGTGAAATATACACAGACTTAATAAAGACTGAATACACAGACTAAAAAAGACTTAAATATCTACGTCTTCTTTACCCATCATCATTTCCATTTTGTCCTCCTCAAAGGTAATCTTTGTCAAAGACTTGCTTATATTTCGTCTTTTATAAGTTTCTCTATGTATTGGAAAACAAATACATACTTAAACTTATTTTAAAACATTTTTGGATTGTACCACACATATATTTGAGTTTTTTCACTTCATAAAATATCAAAAATGTGCTTTTTGTCATACCTTTAACCGTACTGGATTTTTAAATGGTTGAATTATAATCTTTATTGCAAGTATTCCAAAATTAATCTAACCATTTTGTTTTGATGGACAGATAGATTGTTTTGCATTTTCTCCCTTCTTCCCCTTCTTCCTTTCTTCTTTTCTCTTCCCTCCCTTTCTTTCTTTTTTGATATTATAAATAGTTTAGCTGTTGCTGAACATCCTTTATAAACTATCTATACACACTCTTCTCATGTTTTAGTATTTCTGTAGCATAGATTCTTAGAAATGGGATTATTTTATAGAAGACCATGCATGTTTGTTTTGTTTTGTTTTGTTTTGTTTTGTTTTGTTTTGTTTTGTTTTGTTTTGTTGAGACAGAGTCTCGCTCTGTTGCCTGGGCTAAAGTGCCGTGGCGTCAGCCTAGCTCACAGCAACCTCAAAAGCCTGGGCTCAAGGAATCCTCCTGCCTCAGCCTCCTGAATAGCTGGGACTACAGGTGCCTGCCACCATGCCCAGCTAATTTTCTGTGTGTCTATTTTTAGTTGCCTGGCTAATTTTTTCTATATTTAGCAGAGACGGGGTCTTACTCTTGCTCAGGCTGGTCTCAAACTCCTAACCTCAAGTGATCCTCCCAGCTTGGCCTTCCAGAGTGCTTCTATAGGCCTAAGCCACCACACCAAGCCTGGCCTGCGTGTTTAAATTTTTTAAAGATACAAATTGCCCTCTTTTGCAGTTCTACTCTATTGACCATACCTATTTATAATCCCAGTATATGAAACATTCTTAAACAAGAGGCTTCAACAATGACAAATTTTGTAGGCATACAAATTAACTCTTTAAAATGTTTGCCAGTGTAACAGATGAAAAGAAATATCAGTATCATATTGTTGCCTTAATTTTTATTTCTTTGTGTGTTAGCATGGTTAAATATTTTAAAAATAAGTTTGCTGGCCAAATTACATGAATTATCTGTTCATACGCTTTTCCATTTTTTTATTCGTTTGCCATGTGATATCTTTATTTGGATGTCTAATGGATATCTCAATATGTCCAATGCTAAGTTTCTTTCTTTCTCAAATCTCCTCTTCCTATAGCTCCATTCGTTCAGTTGCTGAGACCTAAACCGTTGGAATTATCCTTGCTTCTTTTTTCTCCTTTGTTGTACATTTAATCCCTGTTGGCCATATTTTGAAATGGATACAGAATTTCACCAGTTCTTGCCACCTTCACTGCTGCCACCATCTCTTACAACGTGTCTTCCTTTTTCAACACTTGATCCATGTAGTCAATTTTCTACACAGAAGCCACAGACATTCTTTCAGAATGTATGTCTAATAATGCCATGACTGTATTAAGAATCCATTACTATATCCTAGTTCCCTTAAGTAAAAACTGTCTCATTACAGTCTATATAAGCCCTGTAAGATCTGGTCTCTCTATATATTAATAGCTCTCACTACATCTCTTACTTCTTTCACCCTCACTCTGCTCAACCGTTCTTGCTTATATACTTTGTTTGAAAGTCAGAAGCATATACCTAACTTCAGGCTTTTATGTTTTTGTTTCATCTGCCTGTAATGCTCTGTCCTAGACATCTCTGCAGGTCTTTTCCAAACTGGTTTTCTTTAACAAATTTTTAATCATTTCTAATATTCACAATATCAGAGTCTGTGGGATTGTAACTATGAGAAAGAAAAAGGTCTGTGGTCAATGCCCTTAAGGTATTTTAAATCTTGTACAAATACTCATATATGAACCAGTTTGTGAGGAGAGAGGAAATGCGAGTGGATATATGGCAACTAATCATTCTCATAGTGGTGATTATGGTATTGCTTACTTTGGAGAGCATCCTAGGATCTTCAAACTTAATTTAGTAGAAGTCTTGAAAATCCAGATATTTATTTTATACTACTTAAAAAGCACATTAAATCGTACATATAAATTATATGTTTGCATTAACATATGTATTGTATAAATATATGTGAATCTTTTTAGATATATATTATAAATTATTAAATTAAAATAATTCCTGAATCTTAATATTAAAAAAATTGTTGAAATTCTCTAATTTCTTTACTTTGTATGAACTGAAATTTTAATAACTTAATATAGAGAGTGGAATATCACATTTAACTTTATAAAGAAAGAAATCTGGCCTGGTGTGGTAGCTCATGCCTATAATGCCAGCACTTGGGAAGGCCAAGGTGGGAGGATTGCTTGAGACCAGGAGTTTGAGACCAGCCTGGGCAACATGGTGAGACCTTGTCTCTATTAAGAGTAAGAAAAACCAGCTGAGCATGGTAGTGCGCACCTATAGTTCCAGCTGCTTGTGAGGCTGAAGCAGGAGGATAGCTTGAGTCCAGGAGTGCAGGGTTGCAATGAACTGTGATCATGCCACTGCGCTTCAGCCTGGGTGACACAGTGTGATCTCATTTCTTGAAAGGGAGGAAGGGAGGGAGGAGGCAGGGAGGGAGGGAGGAAAGAAAAAAGAAAAGAAAGAAATTTGCTTTTATGTAATCACATACTACTTTTGGTTACCATCATAGTCTTTTTTTAATTGAGAAATTTTTATGGATAATCTTTTGTTAACAAAACAATTTACATATAGAAAGTCTCATTTCCTATCAATGTTAGCTGAATCAAATGCTTTGTAGTTAGAGTTCTTTTTTATATTTTTTCAAGAGAAAACTAGTAATTCTACAAGGTAAAATGATCTAATTTTGTAATATGTAGAAGTTGTAATTTTAAGCAAGAAAAGAAACACTCTTGAAAATACTGTCGATATATTTTTGTGAAGTTATAAGGTCTGTTTCTGTTAAATAATTAGCTATTCTTTACTTAGAATCCCGACCATTGTCAGTTCCTGTGAAAGCCATGTTGAATATATCTGAAGGCTGCAGAAGTCCTGAAGAAAGAATGAAAGAATTTATTGGAATAGTATGGAATGCAGTGAAGAGTCTCACACTACAGGTAAAATAAAAGTTAGAAATACTATGTCTGTAATTTCTATAATCTTTTATAATTTTCAGCATTTTAATATTGGTAAAAATTTTCTCACAGGTAATACTCATGCATTCGTAACCAGAGGCATCTTTATAGAATTTTATATGTACCAGAATTTTATAAGTATTAGGTCCTTTCATTTCTTCTTAACAAGTAAAAAGTTGAAGGAAAAACTCACTTCTACCTTAACTATGAGAGCAAGCTATATCATCTTCAAAATGACAGTTATTTTAAGCCCACAGACAGGTGAGATCCTAACTGACATTATCATATACCATGGTGCTAAAATCCAAAAAGTGAGAGGCAACCCAAAGACCCAAGAATCTCAGAAAACTCCAAGAAGGATATATAAAGAAAATTATAGCGAGGTGCATCATAATCAAACTACTGAAAAGCTAAGATTAAGGAGAAATTTTTATTTTATTAATTTTTAGAAAAATAACACCATCATCATTCATTTATTTGGCTCTTATATGACCAAATGAGTTGTCTCATTTAATTGTTATTATATCTTATAAGGTAAAACATTATTGTACCTTCTAACAGATGAAAAAACCTGAAGCTTAGATTAGTAATTTAGCCCCAAATCAATTATTCTTTAATAAAGTGAATTTCATATGCAAATCTGCCTGAGGCTAAAACCCTCATGTGTAGCCATAATTGGATACTCTTTCCTAAAAGGGAAGTTTCCTAAGGAAGTAATTGTATTAACTTCCTAGGGCTGCCATGACATATTACTGTAAACTGGGTAGCTTGAAATAATAGAAATTTATTCTCTCATAGTTTTGGAAGCCAAAAATCTATTTTATTTTATTTTTTATGTATTTGGGGGTATGAGTGCAGTTTTGTTACATGAATGTATTTTTTAGTGGTGAAGTTTGGGCTTTTAGTGTACCCGTAACCCAAATAATGTACATTGTACCTATTAGGTAATTTTTCATCCCACACTCTACTCCCACCCTCCCATTTTTTAAACCTCTGGTGTCTGTTATTCTACTCTGTTTGGCCATGCATACCTATAGTTTAGCTCTCACTTATAAGTAAAAACAAGTAGTATTTGATTTTCTGTTCCTGACTTCATTTGTTATAATGGCCTATAGTTCTATCCAGGTTGCTGCAAGTTGTTCTTTTTTATGGCTGAATAGTATTCCATGCTGTGTGTGTGTGTGTGTGTGTGTGTGTGTGTGTGTGTGTCCCTGTATGTGTGTAGGTATATGTATGTATATATACACACATACCACATTTTCTTCACTCAATCATCATAATCATCAGCTGATAGACACTTAGATTGATTCTATATATTTGCTACTGTGAATGGTGCTGTAATAAACATATAAGTGCAGATATCTTTTTGACAGCATCATTTCTTTTCCTTTGGGTAGATACCAAGTAGTGGGATTGCTCAATTGAATGGTAAAAGTATTTTTTAGGTCTTTGAAAAATTTCCATATTGTTTTTTTGTTTTTTTTAATTTTAAAGAGATTTATTCTGAGCCAAATTTGAGGACCATGACCCAGAGCCACTCCCAAGAAGCCTTGAGCAAGTGGACTCTCCACATTGTTTTTCATAGACATTGTGCTATTTTATATTCCTACCAACAGTGTATAAGGGTTCATTTTTAAGAAAAAATTTTAAAAGCATGTAGAGAATAGCTTCTGTCAAAAAGTCCCAAAATAACAAATACTGGTGTGGATACAGAGAGATAGAAGTACGCATACACTGTTGGTGGGACTGCAAACTAGTACAGCCTTTATGGAACGTAGTCTGGAGAGACCTCAAAGTACTAAAAGTAGAACTACTGTTTGATCCAGCAATCACACTCCTGGGTATTTACCCAAAGGAAAAAAAGATATTCTATAAAGAAGACATCTGCACTCAAATGTTTATAGCAGCACAATTCACAATTGCAAAGATGTGGAAATAACCCAAGTGCCTACCCATACATAAGTGGATTAATAAAATGTGGTATATATATACACCATGGAGGCCGGGTGCGGTGGCTCACACCTGTAATACTAGCACTCTGGGAGGCCAAGGCGAGAGGATTGCTCGAGGTCAGGAGTTTGAAACCAGCCTGAACAAGAGCAAGACTCCATCTCTACTATAAATAGAAAGAAATTAATTGGCCAACTAATATATATAGAAAAAATTAACCGGGCATGGTGGCACATGCCTGTAGTGCCAGCTACTCGGGAGGCTGAGGCAGGAGGATTGCTTGAGCCCAGGAATTTGAGGTTGCTGTGAGCTAGGCTGATACCACGGCACTCACTCTAGCTTGGGCAAGAAAGCAAGACTCTGTCTCAGAAAAAAAAAAAAAAAATACACACACACACACACACACCATGGAGTACTTCTCATCCATAAAAAAAAAAAAAATGGTGAATACCTTTTCTATTAACCTGGATGGAACTGGAGACCATTCGTCTAAGTGAAGTTATCACAAGAATGGAAAAATAAATGCCACATGTACTCACCATTAAATTTGAACTAATTGATAAATACTTATGTGTACATATGGAAATAACATTCATCAGAAATCAAGCAGGTGGAATGGGGGAGGAGGGGATTGGTAAATTTACACCTAACAGGTACAGTGCACACTGTCCGGGGGATAGGTACACTTATAACTTTGACTCAAATGGTACAAAAGCAATTTATGTAACCAAAACGTTTTTATCCCCATAATATTCTGTAAAAGGGGGGGAAAAAGAACATAAAGACATGTTATATACAGATAAGGAATGGTAAGAATAACTGCTTACATCTGATTAGAAACAATGGAAGCCAGAAGACAATGGAATAACATCTTTTATGTGCTGAGGAAAATAAACTGTTAACATAGAATTGTATATTCAGCAAAACATCCATGAAAATGTTGGCCAAAAAATACATGAAGACAGTACTTTTCTCCAGTAGAAATTTACTGCAAAATATGCTGAAAGAAATCCTTTAGGCTGAAAGGAAATTAAGCAGAATATTGGTTTTACAGGAAGTAATATACCAAAAAGTGTAAATGTGTTGGAAAATAACTGAATATTGAAGAAAATATATAGTATTCAGTGAGAAAGCATCAATTTGTTTTACTTCTTTGGTTATTAGTTTCTTTTATTTTCCAATTAAAGTTAACATTTAAAAGGTGTCCCTTTATCAAAATAAGGGATCTTTGACAGATCAAAATTCAGTGGCTAAAAGGAATTTTAGTAATTTATTGAGAAGGTATTTATGGAGTCCCTAGTATGTCATATACTTTGACTAGCCCTTACTCTTTTTTTTTTTTCATTTTAGCATATTATGGAGGTACAAATGTTAAGGTTACATATATTGCCCATGCCCCCCCTCCACCCTCTAGTAAGAGCTTCAAGCCCAAACGTTGCACATCTTACTCATTGTGGTTGTATACACCCATCCCCTCCTTCCCCCTCCCATCTGCCCGACACCCGATAAATGTTATTCTTATATGTTCACTTAGATGTTGATCTGTGATTACCAGTTTGCTGGTGAGTACATATGGTGCTTGTTTTTCCGTTCTTGAGATACTTCACGTAGTAGAATGGTTTCCAGCTCTATCCAGGAATATACAAGAGGTGCTATATCACCATTGTTTCTTAAAGCTGAGTAGTACTCCATGGTACACAAATACCACATTTTATTAATCCAGTCATGAATTGATGGTCACTTGGGTTGTTTCCACAGCTTTGCAATCGTGAATTGTGCTTGACTAGCCCCATTCTTACAGAGGTGAGGAAATTATGTCTGTAAACAATCAAGGTGAGCTTAGAATTGTATTCTTCCTTAGGTGAGTGTTTTAGATGAAAGCACAGATGGCCAACACCTTGATTGCAGCTTTTTTAAGTTGCTGCATTTGTGGTAATTTGTTATACAGCATGGAAAATGAATACAGACAGATATAGACACTTTATTCATAGCTATAGTGTAATCCAATTAATTACTATTATAAAAACTTACATCTAGCAAAAATTTTTAGAAATATATCTAAAACCATCTTCAGTTGCATAATATCTCTCAGTGAAAGTGTTTATTTGAAATATTATTTAATTCAAGAGGCCGTAACATGGATTTTGAAAATCCTTTACATCCTCTCTTTTTCTGAGAACATGTTGCTTATAAAAAAGCTAAGAGAAGAATGGGAGAGAGAAAGTCTGGCTTGTCATTTTTTTATTATTGTCTTAACTCTTAGCTTGAAGGAATGTCACTGTTTCACAGACATCAGCTATACCTCACCAATCTCAGCCATCATGAATCCTTTTACTATTAATATTATTCTGATAACTCTTTTGTGTTGACCCATTTGTCCTCTTCTTTCAGTACAGTGGTGACTTCAGATAGCACAGCTGAGACAACATGAATGCAAGAAACATTTGTTTCATTTACAGTATCTGTGTTTGTAGAAGCAGGAAATATATAATATTCTAAGGTGTTGCTGAACATTTGTATTCAATGTTAATCTTTCATCTATAATAAAACTGTCATTTTATGATCTATTGTATATCACCTAATACCTGTATAAATACTTATCCATGCCCTCCTTCAAGGTAGTGCTAACTGGACCAGGTCTAGTCAGAAGAAGAGAAAGTAACTTGAAGGAAACTCTAAGTTAGTGATCAGAAATGTAAGAGGAGAAGCCAGAGGGTTCATGAAAGCCAAGGGTGTGTAGAATTTCAAGGAGCTGGTGGTCAGCAGTGTCAAAATCTAGCTGTTAGCTATGGGTTTTACTTTGTGTCTCTGTGGTATGAAATGGTTAGATTAAATAATGTTTAAGGTTACTTCCAATTCTAACATTCTTGTGGGATTCTTTTGGTTCTTTTGCTTGTTTCTTAATGATGCAGTGCTTTTATTAGCTTCATCACCAACAATGAACTTAATCTTATGTGTCATTATAAATTAATTGTAAGTAAAGATAGTGATGTTCATTTTGTTTTTAATTATGTTATGTGTAATAACATAAGATCTGTCATCCTCACTGTTTCTAAGTGTAGGGTTTATTTTGTGGTTCCTTATTTGGAGTAAGCTAAGCTGATTGAGTGTAAGATAACATAATTATAGGAAGACTAAATGATGTATCTTTGTATAGGTTATCTTGTATATAACCTAGGTACTTTGCTTGCCTCACCCTAGTCCTGGCCCTGTATTGAATATACTATATATTTAAACATTTCCAGATGTTAATGTATTGCGAACATTTTAAAATATAAAATTAGAGTCTGATTAAATAATTAAAACCTAGGGTCTAAGATTCTGGAGTCTTTTTCTTTTTCAAATGCATTGTACATTTTCTAAGATGTTTTATGAACCAAAATATAAAACAGAAAACCCTGAAGTTGTCATCAGATTAAAAAAAGCATCATAACTTAAAGGCATCAAAAAAATATTCTTTTAGTGGAAGTTTGAGCAAGTAAATATACTTGAAATCAGAGTTCTGGAAAGTTGATTTTAGAGCCAAAGTTGGTATTTGCTAATCCCATATTCTTTTTTATTTGGGATAGAAAGACTTATATCACATAAAAACATTATTTGCTATAACCTATTTATTTTTCAGTGGGGAAAAGGAGCTTCTGTACTTAATTATGATGGATTATTTTATAATATTATATGTAGTCTTAGTCTCCTTTTAATATATAAACTTTGGGGGACCTTTTAGCAATAGATTAGCATAAACTCACTTATTCTTTGCAACTTTTCTCTTTTTGCTGTTTAGCAAAGATCCTATATATTATACTTCAAAAAAGTACATTTTTATTCCAGAAGACATATTGGCAATAGCATGCAGTTCATTAAATAGAAATGCTCTGGCCTGGAATTCACTAAGAAAGGAGAACATTTCCCTGGTTATTGTCAAACTCAGCTTTTTTGGTCATTTACATTAAAGTTCATATTGCTGTCCTATGCCATTTCCTAGGTGTTTTGTTTTTCTTTTCACTTTTTTCTTTCTGTCTTTTATTTTGTAGTCTCTGAAGTCTGAACAGACAGTCTAGACTAATGGACTTTTTAATTTCCATACCAAGCATCCTAGTCTCTTTCTTTTCCTAATAATGCTCATTTATTCCTTTAGGAAACTATTTCCCACATTCTGTGTGATTTTAATGACAGTGTCAGTCAAGATGTCTCAAGCACCATAAGCCAGTTAAGCTAGGCCAGTTGAAATCTTTCTTAGGAAGTGAAATCTGGAACATGACTAGTGATGAAATAATTCTACTGCTTGATGTCCTTATATCCAGTAAACTCTTTGGCGTTTATCTTCAGGATTAATTAGGAGTAGACATTTCAGACCAGACAGATCAACTGTCAATCACATTAGTTATAAAAGTAAGTTTTTACATATAATATTTACAAATTTTGCATACAGACCCACATTCTTATTGTTTTATTATTGAACAAGTAATAGCCATTGCACAGTAGTTTGTTAGAAGGAGGATGTCTGGAATTCAAATCTAGGTAATTTTTAATGTCTTCCATTGACAACTTTTTATGGGAAAAGCATGGAGTTTTATAATGCTTACTCTAGAAAGGAAGACAGCCAAGGTGCACTTTTGAGGTTTTTAACTTAAGCACCCAAATTGGGTATATTTAGATTTCTATTACATGTGAAGATATCCAAAATATTTTTATGATGCATTGAGAATTTATCAAATAGGAAAACTGTGATTTGAGTGGTAGTTTATATAGTTCTTGTAGTGCAAATGAAATACTACTTATTTTGGTGGCCCCTATATGTATAAAATAGTGAAACCAAAAATAACAATGTTTTAAAATAAATGTACTGTGAACATCTTTTGTAAATCCGTGGAGACTAATATATGGTATATAGTAGATGCTCAGTGTTGTTTGCTGACTTTCTTTCTTTAGCAAATGTTTATGTGGCACTTACTATATTAAATTTTTATATCAATGCTATGATTTTCCCCTATGTATAGATGAGGAAACTGAAATCATGGCAAGATTAAATAACTAGTCAAAGGTTCCACAGCTGGAGTTGTATTCATCTGGTTGACAAGTCTGTTTGATTAATCATCCTAATAGGCTGCCTCTGTGGAAATGAAATGATGAATAGCATGCTTGAAACAATTATTTTAATTAACATCAATATCTGATGCTAATAAAAATAATTGTGTTCACTTTTTAACAATTATTTATTGAGTCCCTGGTACCTGGTAGACACTGTACTATGTACTGAGACTACACAGTGTACAAAAGAGGCAAATGTTTGACTTCATAGAGTTTAGGTTCCAGTTAGAATTCTATAAGGATATTAGTATAATTTTTAAAAATGCTCTCGTTTGAAGTTTTTTAAGGGCTAGGGCTATATATTTTGTGTTTGTATTCCTGAGTTCCACCTCAGTTCATGGTAGATATTATAGAATGTGTGAGTAAAAGGAAGAAAAAGTGAATGAAATACAACTTATAATGTTTATTTTTGTTTTTATTTGAAACTATTTTCAGAAAAATATAATACATTTATATAGAGAATATTTCATTCTGCAGAAATTTTGCAAAATATAATGATTGCTAAATTTCGAAGTTTTAAATAAAGAGATATTATTTGGGAATAGGAAATAGTAACATTATTTAAAAGGGCAGAACATATGATACAACATTTCAAAGTTTTTGTATATAAAATGTTTTATATGATGTGCAGTGGCTAATTAAGATTTTCAGATTAATTGAGAAATAAAACCTATCTTAGGCTCTTCTCTTTAACTGAATTGTGATCACAGTGATAAGCACATAAATTAGAAAAATCTAAATATTCCAAATCTCATATAAAGGAATACAGACACACTATGGCATGTATTTTTCAGATAGCACATAAACTTGGAACTTCAGAAAAAAATGCATTACAGTCATTTCATTTATTAAAATAAGAATAACAAATAAATTTTACTTTATTGGTTTGTCCTCAGTATATGATACTTAGATATGTAGCCTTTGACCTAATAAGAATCAAAATAGAGGTGGTTCGACTTCAAGAATTTATAATAATCCCTTCACTTTAACACATGAATGTGTTCAATACTGGCAAAAGAACACGTTGCTACCAAAACTGAAACAAGATCCTTGAAACAGAACGGATGTTGCCATGGAAAAATGAAGTAACACTCAGTGCAGCTGTGATGCATTAATGAATAGGATATTTTTTTAAAAGATCATTTCTGTTTGGTGTGGCTCTGAGGGTCCCAACCAGATGGTTTCCATGAACATGATCTGACCCCCGGCTTGAGGACTTCTTACTGGCAGATTACTTCATTTTCTTTCCCTTGGATTGTCAGATCCTTACATTAATGCAAAATTTACGGCTGCAGATTTATATTCAGTAATATAAATCATTCAACATTTTACATTAAAACCACAATTTTAGACATGCAGTTTAACAGTTATTTTAAAAGTGTAAAAAGATTTATGTGATAGCTTTAGTATATATAATAGGTGTAGCATCATAATAATTTTGAGCAATTCGGATTATCTGTTTTGATTCTTATTAAAGGAAGTCTCACTGTGTATCATATTTTAGAAAGTTTATCTTTTAGAGTTATATTTAATATATCTCCTGTTAATATGCTATTCTGCATGCATTGCTCATGTTTTTTAAATTTGATGAAACAAGTGATTTTTGAAGTATTAGAATTTTGATATGTTTTATACTTTGGAAATTTTGGCACAATTTTAATATATTTCTAAGGAATATATATTTGTATATGGTAACATATTACACTGATTACCTCACATCATTGAAAGCATTTTTCATCACAGCATCAAGACCTAAATGAAGTGTTGAATACTGATATTTCATAGTTTGACCTTTTAACCTGAATTATTAATAATAGAGAAGACTATGCCCTTGTGCCATTTTAAATTGTGCTGTCGAACATCACTACTGAATTATGTTAAATATTTGAAAACATAATTGTAATAAATCTGAGACAATATAGACTTCTATTTCAGAATAAATCAAATATGTTGTGATATTAAATGAACTACTCAACGCATACTTAAATTATCTCAGTTGCAGCATGAAATTCTAGAACTAAAAATATCACTTGAACTAACACATTCATTTCTACAAAATTTTATTTTATTTTTTTTATTTTTCATTGTTATTTTATTTTTCTTCCTGAATTCATCAGTTTGTGCACATAAATGTGAAGCAAAGATGAGCAGGTTTGTTTATTTATAGATTGGCAAATTACTTACAGTATCAAGAAATTCCCAACCTGTTACGTATCCTTATGCTCTCACTAAGGAAAATATTTGCCCCAAGAGAAGCAATATCACTGTATCCTTGGTTATCTTTTATAAAATATAGCCTTTTTGCTAATGTAATTTCCTAGAATTTATAAAGTAAAAAAATTATTTTTATTACACCTTCAGATAACACCTGTGTATGCCAAATATTTTATAGAAAATCAACAAGTGATAGTTTATATTTTCTTAATAAATAATTCAACTATGTTATTCTGTTAGGGCAATTTAATAACCTGGTACAGAATATTACTTTGTAAGAGACAACTAAGACTAACAAAATTTTACCTATATTGTTTCTGAATTAAAAATTCATGATGAATTCAGTTTTTGGTTGGGCTTACTTAGTCTTATCCAAACTCTCTAAGCTCTTGGCAACTTAAATAACTATACTGGGGATAGAGGAGCATAAACATTTTATATGAAATCACAATTTAGGTAATTTGAAGAATGACAAAAGCAAGGGATAATGCTCTGATTTTTAAGTCTTCTGATTTTCATATTATCATGTATCTTTTTATATGTAATAAATGTGATATGTATGTGTATACTTGAATCATTATATACACGTATATAAAAAGACTGTGAATAAACATGTTCTTTAATGGTTGTGTAGTGCTATGAACTGAGCATTTTAAACCTCATTTTCTTATATTTTAGTCTGCAAAGTAAAAATGGAAAAAGCCAAATTCACATAGAAATATTCTTTTTTTAAAAAAAGTAAAAGCAATGAAAGGCTAGTCAGTTCTAAGACCTTATCTGGTGTTAACAAAATCTAATGAACTGCAAAAGAAGAAGGATTTTCTCACCTTTTTTGCCAACACATTTCCTAACTCAGCCATGTTTCTTGGAAAGAACTGTGGAAGGGCAGATATATTTTCATCTCATGTCACTAGGTAGTTTTGATCAAGTTTATAGCAAGTTTTTTTTTGGTTCCTTAGTAAAATAACTCATAAAGAAAGAAATATGGATCATTTTCTTTTTTGGTTTATTCTAGAGATGATGTTAGGTTTTTGAAGGCGTGTTTAGTCTGATCCAAATAGTTTAATTCTGCTTTTCTTTTCTAGCTTGAAGTACAATCCTGTTGCGTATTCATTCCAAATGATAGCCTGCCTTCCCCAAGTACAATTGTAGCTGGTGACATTCCTGGAACAGTAAGAAGTTGGTACCATGGACAAACCAGCATGCCAGGAATGCTTGTCTTCTGTTTACCTCAAATAAAGGTTATTAGTGCTGGTCACAAGTATATGGAACCTCTGCAGGAGATTCCATTTGTCATCCCACGACCCATCCTTGAAGAAGGTATATTTTTAAAAAATTCTTCCTATGGTTAATATTTTATACTAATGTTTTTAGGTTTGTCGTGTTTTTAAATGTCAGTGTATATATAAATTAGTCTTCTCATTAAAAAGATTTTCATGACCAAAGTAAATGAACTAAGTGATGCTATTTATTATAATCTGTACCTTTTAATTATATATTCATATGTAAATGTAAATTGTCTGTAAAAAGATCATATGCGATATAATCACTATAATCTAAACATAGCAAAAATTAACTTGGGAAGAAAGTTGGTTTGGGATGTTGTTATTAGACTGAACTAAGAATAATAAGGAGCTTGATCTTAATTTAGGCCACTTATGAAAGAATATTATACATGAATGAATCTATTATTTACATCAACCATAGTATATTTCTAGACTGCTCATTTCTTTGCACAAAGTAAATAATTATGTGATGATTACAGTCATGATTCTTTCTCCAATACATGATTTTTTCTGTTTTCAGTTGTGAATTCATACCCTTTTGAACTTTGACATATTCATTTCAAACAATATATGAACCTGGAAAAGTTTTGAGTCACAAAGTAAATAATGTGAATATATATTTTAATAACAAGGCTCAAATTTTTGACAGTGCTAAACAGGTCAACACCTTGTTCATATTATTAGGATGTAACTATATGAATCCTGATATCATTCAGATTACTTACTACACATACTGTCAGTGAAAAGCAGACATAGCCTGTGTAATTTTTTACATCAACTTTGATGTTGATTTCTCTTTCCTTTTCTCTATACTAAAATTTCCATCGAAACCTACTTTTCTTAGGTTTATAAGATGTAAGCATGATTTTACTGGCAGACATTTTCTATCCTTAATAATATGAATACCATTATCATTAAATCATAGCATTTTAAAGGTTAGAGGGAACATTTTTAGAGTTCTTCCTGTGTAATCTTTGCTTTGATGCAAGGATCCTTTTTCTAGCGTCTTCAGCAGGAATATTTATTCTTTGTTATTCACTTTTGGTTGTTAGGAATTCTTTATTATTCTAACAGCTATTGTATAGCATATTAAGGATATGCACACCTCATAACTGAGTTGTGGAATGCTTCCTCTTTTTTTTCTTTACTCTGGAATAATTTTTGTAATGTTAAAATAATTTGTCCTTTGATTGTTAAAATTCACTAATATTGATACTATAGCTACTTCGATATCCACACATATCATAAAATTTTTCTTTTTGAAGTGTACTATTTATTGATTTTTAGCACATTGACAGTTTTGTGCAACCATTGCCAGTATAGAATTTTAGAACAGTGTCATCTCCCAAAAAAGAAATGCTACACCATTAGCAGTCACTCCCCATTCCTTTTCTCCCCAGATCCTAGCAACCATGAATGTATTTTCTGTCTCTGTTAATTTGCCTATTTTAGATACTTCATGTAAATGGAATCGTATAGTATGTGGCCTTTTATGATTGGATTCTTTCACTTATCATAATATTTTCAGGTCAATTTATATTGTAGCAGTCTTCATTCCTTTTTAATGGCTGAATAATATTCCATTTCATGGCTATATCAAATTTTCTTTATACGTTCATCAGTTGATGGACATCTGTAGTTATTTCTACTTCTTGGCTTTTATGAATAATTCTGATATGGATATTCTTTTATAGGATTTTTTATGGACATGATTAAATTTCTGTTAGGTATATGCCTTGGAGTGGAATTGTTGCATCATATGGTAACTTTATGTTTAAGCTTTTGAGGAATTGGCAGACTGTTGTCCAAAGTGTCTTGCACCATTTTGCAATTCTACATCAATGTATGAGGGTCTAATTTCTCCACATCTTTGTCACTATTTTTTTTTATTTTTATTTCAGCATATGATGGGGATACAGATTTTAAGGTTTCAATAAATGCCCTTTCCCCCCTCCCCCCACATGTCTGAGTCTCCAGCATGAACTATTTGTTATTTATTTTATTTCTTCTTTCCTTCTTCCTTTCTTGATTCTAGCCATCCCAGTAGGTGTGAAGTGGTATCTCCTTGTGGTTTTGATTTCCATTTCCTTAATGACTAATGATGTCGAGCATATTTAAATGTGCCTATTGGTCAGTAGTATATATCTTCTTTAATATTTTCTTCAAGTTCTTTTGCCCACTTTTTAGTTGGGTTACTTACATTCTTATAGTTCAGTCGTAGGAGTTTTTTATGAGGGGAATTCAAAAGTTTTTTTGGAAAAATGGAACTAAAAGAATAAATATAAACTTTATTTCTCAACATAAGGCCTCACCACTTTTGTAGGTGATGATACCACCCATTTAGTCTATCCTTAAAGAATTGAGGATCCTGGAAATTTAACCATATCAATGTAGTCTTTGTTACATTATTAACTGAAGATAAATGGGTGTCCTTTACAGATTTTTAAGATTAGGAAACAACAACAACAAAAAAATTAGAAGGCACCAAATCAGGATTGTAAAGGTGAATGCCTAATGATTTGCCATCAGAATGCTTGCAAAATTGCCCTTGTTCGATGAGAGGAATGAGCAGGAGCATTCTTATGGGAGAGAAGGACTCTCTGATGAAGCTTTGCTGGGTGTTTTTCTGCTAAAGCTTTGGCTGACTTTCTCAAAACACTCTAATAATAAGTAGATTATATCGTTCTTTGGCCTTCCAGGAAGTTAACAAGCAAAATGCCTGGAACATCCCAAAAAACTGTTGTCATGACTGTTGCTCTCCACCAGTCTGCTTTTGCTTTGACTGCCACAGTTCCATCTCTTGGTAGCCATTACTTTGATTGTGCATTGTCTTCAGCATCATATGGGGAAAGCCATGTTTCATCTACTATTTACAATTCTTTGAAGAAATGTTTCAGGATCTTCATCCTAATTATTTAAAATTTCCATTGAAACCTCTGCTCCCACCTGCAGCTGATCTCAGTTTAATGGTTTTGGCACCCATCAAGTAGAAAGTTTGCTTATCTTTAATTTTTCAGTCACAATTGTGGAACCTGAACCAATTGAGATGTCTATGATGTTTCCTACTGTTCTGTTAATTGTCAGTCCTCTTCAGTTAGGGGACAAACAAGATGAATTTTTCCTCTCATATTGATGTGGATGGTCTGTCACCATGGGCTTAATCTTCAACATTGTCTTGTCCCTTGTTAAAACAAGGTATCCACTTGTAAACTGTTAATTTGGGCGGGGGGCACTGTCCCCATAAACTTTTCATAAGTGATTTCACCATTCTTCCACCCAAACTTCACTGAAAATTTGATGTATGTTCTTGCTTCAGTCTTAGCAGAATTCAGATTTCTCTGATAGTAGCTCGTTTCATACTGATGTCTTATCCTCCTATGTGCCACAAACTAGATCCTGTTCAGACATCTTATGACAAGTTAATATGAATTTATTTAGGTGCAAAAATTTTTTTGGAATCCTTGCATAGTTTTGTTAATAATACACGTTTTCCAGGAACTTTATTAAGACCCCTCGTTTATTCTGTATACTAGACCCTTACCAGATAAATGATTTGCAAATATTTTCTCCCATTTTATGCATTGTCTTTTCACTCTCTTGGTTGATTTTCTTTGTAATATGAATATTTGTAATATAAAATTTTTGTAATATAAATGTATATTTATAATATGTGTATTATTTATAATATAAAATATATACTATCATATATTATAATTATACAGATAATTTTATTTTACGTAATTATATAAAATATATACTGCATATTACCTATATTATATATTTATATAAACATAATAAATTATAAATTAAAACTTTCCCCTGCTATATTGGAAATTATTCCTTTACTATTCTTTTTTTATCTTAGAAATTAACACTCCTTCCACAAAGTAAATTACAATTCTAGAAATATTAAGATGCATATTTAATTTATTAAATTATGTAGTAAATCAATCTATTTGTCCTCCTTCTGAACAAACAATTCTTTAACCACTTTAATCCTCTTCTTCAAATTAACAGGTTGTTATTATCATATATTTTAATTCTTTTATTTTCAAAAACTTCATAAGATATCATTATTATTTTATAATATAATTATTTAGATTTCTCATGTATACTGCTAGTACAGCGGTTGGAAAACTTTCTCAGTAAAGTACCAGATGGAAAATATTTTTGGTTTTATCAGCTACGTGGTTTCTGTTTTAACTACTTAAGTGTACTTTTTAAGGCAGAAGCAGCCATAGACAACGTGTCAATAAGTTGATGTGGCTGTGTTCCAGTAAAACTTTATATATAAAATCTGGTGGTTGGCTGTATTTGGTCGTGTGCCACATTTGCTGACCCATATACTGATAAATGCTTTAGGTAGTCATTCCTTTTCGTAGCTCAGTCGGTTTTTCCATCTCAGATCATTTATTTGACTTCTGCCTGAAGCACATCCTTTAGAATCTCTTTTTGTGATGGTCTGATACTAGCAAATTCTCAGTTTTGTTTGTTTGAAAGTACCTTTATTTTGCCTTTCTTTTAGAATTGAGTATACAATTCTTTGCATATAGTTGTTTTATTCCAGCCCATTAAAGATACTATTGTGCTGAGTTGCTTTTCATTGATCTTTTCGGAAAATACATTGTCATTTTGTGTTTCCTTTGGAGGCAGTTTGTCTTTTCTCTCTGGCTTTTTAAGGATCTTCTCAGTCTTCATGTTTTAAAATTTTAGTGTTGGAGTCTTTTATAAGCTCTGCAAGTTTTCTGGCATTATCTATTCAGATGTTATCTCTACCTCATTCTTTCCACACATGCTTTAGACCGTTTTACATTTTGACTGTATATTATCACTTCTTTGCTCTTACATATTTTTTTCCTTTTGACTTGCTGGCCTGCATTCCAGTTAATTTCTTTAATTTGGTTTTGCAGTTCATTAATTTTCTTTCCAGTTTTATCTAATATTGTGTTAAAATTCATTGAATTTTTTATGTAAACTTTTATGGAAGTGTAATATATAGAAACCCTCACCACACTTAATGTACACCTTAATACATTTTTACCAAATAAACCCATACATGTTACCAGCACCTGAGTCAGTATCAGGAATATTTCCAGCACCCAGAAGATCTTCTCTGGCCCCTTGCCAGTCACTGTTTCTTTAGAGGCGAATTATATCTTAATATCTAAAACCATACATTTCCTCTTTTTAAGTTTATAGCATTTTATTTATTGAATTTAAAATTGTACTTATGATATTCTTTTTAACTTGATTCTTTTTAAAGCCTTTTTATTTATGTTGTCAAGCCTTCCTTTTATTTCTTAGTACTTAAAACATTTTATGTTATTGTCTAATTCCTGTAGACTCTTGCCTACTATGCCTAGTATTCTTTGTGTATTCTTTTATTTTCTGGAATACTTAATTTTTCTTAAAAATTTCTCTGTGGAAATTTTTTGAAGACTAGCCTAAGAGATTCCTCCTGTATAGGTTTGAAGACTAGCCTAAAAAATTCCTCCTGTGTAGGTTTAAATTTATTTCTGACATGCTGGCATTACCAGCTCAGGACCACTTGAAACTAAATTCTTGATTAGAGGCTTTTATGCCACTTAGATAATAAAAATTGAAGCTACAACCTCTTATGAGGGCTGGCTTGTGGCTGCGAATTTTTTTCCCCCTCTATTCAAGGTTTCATTTTCTGGTAGCATTTGTGAGAGGGTCATATAAGGAGAGAAAGAGCAGAACAATTTTATTTTGTTTTCTTAACATTATTATGATAGCCATTTGCATACCAGCCTTGTCTTCTATTAGTTTCTGCACTGCCAGTGGGCTGCTTTGGGCTTTATCTTCCTTCAGCCTGAAGTTGACCTCAGTTCAGTTGTGAACATGAATGCTAAGTTTTATCAGCTTTGAAGTGACTCATAGCATTTACTTTGCTTACCTCTGAGTATCTGGCTTTCTCAGTCCCTGGCCTTAATCATCCTTACTCTTTTTGGAAACTCATTAATGAGTTAAAGAAGATATTATTTATGTGTGTGTGCATGTAGGTATGTAAAACAAACTATATGTAAATTCTATGCCCAGTATGTGCCATAAATATTTCATAAATACAGTATATTCAACATTTTCATTTGTTTTAGCAAAAGACACTAAGTCTACCATATTGCTGTAAATAGAATCCCTCAGTGATGTTTTTTAAAGATGTTATGACACTATCATCCCTCTTTTATCTAATGGATTTTATAAAGGGACTGATATATACTGCCTACCATTCTTCATGTATTTAATACTCATTTAAAATCTCTTATTCCTACAAAACTCCTGCCAACTTCTGCTTGTCCTTTTCATATAATCCATTATTTTATTCTCATCTTGTTTTTTCAAATACATTAAGAATGACTTAAGAACTACAGAAGTCTCCATCTTAAAGATTAAGATGTTATTATATTTTCTAATTTTTTTCCTTCAAACTGAGTTAGACAGCAACTTAGTTTATTTTGAACTTTTTAAAAACCCACATACCAGATGGAGAGGGCTTGAATAAAATAGAAACTTCCAAAGTCTATTTTTTATACTCCCTAAGAGAATATAGAGTGACTGTATAATCAACATTGAAACTTAAAGTAGAAACAATTTTTTAACCATATGGTTATTCTCTCTGGCCTAACCTACCCTGAGGAAAAGAGATTATTTCAAGGCATTTAAATCCTCTTTAGGTCTTAAAAAAAACTATAGATATTAACTTCTTATGAATGATTATAAATTTATCTTTTTTCTTCATTTATAGGAGTGTTTATAAAAATATGTGGGTATAATCTTTTGATGCATTTGCATAAAGAGTTGTTTACTCTTCACATATGTGCACAGATGAAGAAAGAATCTAGAGGTCTAATTACTCATTTTGCCAGCTTTCAAACAGCCTTTCTGGTTTCATTGCCACTTTTGCATTCTCTTTTTCAAACATTCTTGAGTATTGGGACTGATGGCATGAATCAGACTGCTTTTTCATAGGTTATCCTTCTGGTCTCAGTAATTTGCTATTTATTTATTCACTTTGTATCTTTAAAAAAATTTGTGATGTCTTTTCTCCTGTCACATCATCTCATTCTTATAGGCCTTTTTGATTTATAATGCTTTTCTACTCTCACTGTCCTTTTACTAGTTTCTAAACATAGATAAATTATTTTCAGTTATTCATGTTCAATCAGATATGGAATGTCTAAATCCATACCATCTTCCTATCATACACCTCTCTAATCTGCTACTTTGATATCATTCTTTATTTTTAGCTTATTTTTGCTCAGTAACTTTTTTTGAGGGTGGATTGGGGGAAATGGGAGAAAATAGAAAAACTGGAGGCAAGGAGATTCATTAGATATTGCAATTAGCTAGTATAGTTGTCTAGAAGAAACATGTCTGTCAGAACCAGGACAGTGGTGAATAGAGATAGAAATTCTGGGACAGAATGGAAAAATACTTAAGAGGTTAACAAAAAACTGTCAAAAGTCAGTGACTGAATTAGTTATAAATAGGGAAGAAGAGTAAAATATGTAGAATAAATCCTTGGTTTCTAGCTTGGATGTCTCTGTACACATTTATATAGTAAATATGGTTAGGAATAAAGAAATAGGGCCAGTTTTTGGTGTGCAAGATGGGATGGATGAATTTAGTTTGAGGCATATTGTAAAGTACCTGTAGGACATTCAAATAAATAAATCTGATGAGCTACATATATAGATCTAGACCTCAAAAGAAAGATCATTGTTGCAGATACAAAATAATAACTGGTAAAACGTGAAGAAAGATGAAATTATCCAAAGTCACCTATATGACAAATTAAGTGAGATCTACATATAACAGGGGAACACCCCCTGTGTGTGGGCTGAGAAAGAAAAGAATAATTTATGATGGAAACTACAAATAAAAGGTCAGGTAAGTAGAGGAAAAATCATGAGGTAGTAGTCTTATGGAAGACAAAGGATTAGATTATTTATAAATGAAGCAGACATGCCCAATAAGGTAAGTACTAAAAAGTATCAGTGGGATTTGACAATTTATGTAATTGTTTCTTTTATCATAATACTTTCAGAGGAATGATGTTAATGTAAGTCAAATGATGGTGATTTGAGAACTGAAAGGAAAATGAAGAATTGATACAATAAATCAATAGTTTTTTAAAGATAATTATTTGATAATGACAGGAGAGAAAGGATGGTGTGTGTGTGTGTGTGTATGTGTATGTATATATCTTGATATTCTTTAGTTACAAGCAACAGAAACCAAGTCAGGATAACTTAAGCAAACATGGAACTTAATGACACATTATCTGTATTCTATAGAAAACAACTTTTAGTTAAAATTTCAATATTAATCCTACCATTTGACTTTGGTGGTTATGAAGACCATGTGTTCAATTATATATTTCTTTTCTTTCTTTCTTTCTCCTTTTTGTTGCTTCTCCTTAAAACTCCTGAGAAATTATTTTTCTCTTGATCTTTGGCATTGCTTGGTTAGCATTCTTGGGTTCTAAATTTCTATTCACAGTTCTTTGAAACCAATTATTTAGATTGATGATGGAATGAAACACAAAGAACAGATTCCTATGTAACTCAGATTGTATGTTCAAACATTTTATTTTTGATGGAGATATTTTGGTATATCGTATATTTTTGCCTATAAAACAGAAAGTATGATACAAACTTTAATCATTTAACAAAAGTAGTGAGGATCATCATTATGAATGCAGTTAGAACAAATTAATAAAATGGGACCTTTTTATTCCTGCCTTAAAGCTTTCTCAATATCTTCAGGTACCTAAGAGACATAAACTTGATTCCAGTAAACCTGGAAACATAATCTACATCTTTATAAATGAGGGAGTTATTAATACTTGACACAGCATTCTAAGGATATTGAATTTCTTTTTTTTTTTTGTTTCACATCCTAAAGGCTAGGCTATACTTTCTTCCACCATCTCTCCTGGCTCTCTTGCTCATTCCTCCAGCCTCTTTTTAAAATTTTTTTTATCTTCCCACCTGCCCTTCTATCTGTCCCATTCATTCAACAAATACGTATTAAGCACCTACCATGTGGCAGACACAGAAAATACAGATTTGAACAAGACAAATATGGTTCTTGCTCTCTGATGTTTTATAAGCTATTGAGGGGAGTAGTGCAGTCAACAGTCCTGGGTTGAACCTTGTTTATCACTCTCTACTTGGTATCTTTTTCAAAGGATTTTAGGGATTAAATAAGACAATGTATTAGTGCTTTAAACAGTATCTGTATCTGTCACATGGCTCACTAAAAGCCATTATTGTTAATATCTAAGTAGGATTTCCAAATTCCATGGCCTGTTTTTTTTTTAATTTTAGCGTATTATGAGGGTACAAGTGTTAAGGTTACTTATATTGCCCATGCCCCCCTCCCCCCTCAAGTAAGAGCTTCAAGTGTGTCCTCCCCCAAACATTGCACATCTTACTCGTTGTGGTTGTATACACCCATCCCCTCTTCCCCCCTCTCACCCTCCCGACACCCAATAAATGTTACTCCTATATGTCCACTTGGGTGTTGATCCATTAATATCAATTTGCTGGTGAGTACATGTAGTGGTTGTTTTTCCATTCTTGAGATACTTCACTTAGTAGAATGGGTTCCAGCTCTATCCAGGAATATACAGGAGGTGCTATATCACCATTGTTTCTTAAAGCTGAGTAGTACTCCTTTGTATACATATACCACATTTTATTCATCCACTCATGAATTGATGGGCCCTTGGGTTGTTTCCACAGCTTTGCAATTGTGAACTGTGCTGCTATAAACATTCGAGTGCAGGTGTCTTTTTCATAAAGTGACTTTTGATCTTTTGGGTAGATGCCCAGTAGTGGAATTGCTGGATCAAATGGTAGATCTACTTGTATCACTTTTAAGTATCTCCATATTGCTTTCCACAGTGGTTGAACTAGTTTGCAGTCCCACCAGCAGTGTAGGAGTGTTCCTCTCTCTCCACATCCATGCCAGCATTTGTTGTTTGGGGACTTTTTGATAAAGGCCATTCTCACTGGAGTTAAGTGATATATCATTGTGGTTTTGATTTGCATTTCCCTAATGATTAGAGATGTTGAACATTTTTTCATATGTTTGTTTATGGCCTGGTTTTTAATCTCTGTTGCTTCCCAGATACATTTTCATTTCTTAGTCTCTTCTGCTGCCATGTTCCTAGAACTCTGTGTGGACCCTATCTCTGTAGTAGACATATAGCTCTTTTTAATTCACTTATAGAATCCACTCACAAAGAAACATTAAAGAATAAAGCAGAGTCTGCTGAAGATGTCCTATAGGGAAGAGATGGTATTGGTACACCCTGTATCAGACAATTTTTATAATGGCTTTTAGTCTCTTAAGACATTTTTGTACTTTAGAATTCTTACTTAGCAACTCTGCCACAAGAAATTTCTTTCTCTGACTGTTTTCCTTCCCTCTTTAATCTCCTCACCAAAGTAATTTCAAATTCCATTTTCTTTGTCAGGAAGAGTAATTTAGTTATTTTTGCCTGAAATCCCCTTTATGGCTTTCTATCAGTCATAGGGTAAATTTCAAAATCTTTCACATGACCAGTAAGACCCTACATGAGTTGGTCCTGCTTCTACCTCTAGCCTTACTTTCTGCTCTCCCTGCTCTCCCTCCCTCTAGCCTTACTTTCTGCTCACTGGTGCCCAGTTCCAGCCCCAGTAGCCTTTCTATGTTCTTTGACAGATATGGCATAGTCCTATCACAATGCCTTAGTACAGGGGTCCTCAAACTTTTTAAACAGGGGGCCAGTTCACTGTCCCTCAGACAGTTGGAGGGCCGGACTATAGTTTAAAAAAAAACTATAAAAAAAAAAACTATGTCTCATCTGATTTCAATTGCCATGGAAAAGGAGACATGATCTCTAATATATCCAGATCCAGTCTGTGTAGTGTGTTTGGGTCAAAATCAACATCTTGAGTTTCATTAGGGAGCATTTGCAGTGAGCCTTGCAGATGTAATTTGCTACATCCAGCGTAATTTGCTACATCCAGCCAACACCTCTGAGCAGATGAGTTTCTACACTATACATAGAGGAGGTTTGTTTTTATTTCTTTGCATGAGTTGCTTGTGACTTTAATAAAATATTTTGACAGAAATGGAATATTGAGTCATTTATAAATTAAAACTTTGCTATTATTGGATTTAGTGAGTTTTAAATAGAAACTGGTGTGAAAATCATTCAGCATCTATGAAAAACACAAGGGCTGTTTTTCCATGTAATTTGTGTTCACCTTATTGGTTTATATGTATTGTTCCATTTTAGTTTTTTTTTTTAAATCATAGTTTTATAACCATAATTTCCACTCGTTCTGAAAAATGTTGATATACTGTTGCAATGATTTTCTTTCCAGTTTCACTCTGTATATTTGATTTTAATCCTTAAACCATGTATGTAAGTAGGATTCCTTGGGGAGAAGAGGAAGCTCAGAAACGAACTTCAAATTTGTTTTAGATGATGATATTGTTTTCTTAAATAAATCTCTTGGAAACAATCATGTATGTATTACAAGCAAAGTTAAGCCGTCGAACTACCTAAGTGTACTTAATATAACTGCTATAAACATCATTCCTTTACTAGCTTGCATCCAGCCAGCTCCGTCGTTTGTTTAGGTATAGGGTGTGTTAAAGGCTGAAAAAGAGACCTTACGTTATTTATTCCCTGCTAATCAATTTTGCATTTCCCAATTTCCTCCCTCCCCCTACCACACTTACTTTAAAAATAAAAACCAACATGGCAGATATGCTGCCATGCTGCAACATGGCAGCGTATTGCTGTCATATTTTTCCTGATAACATTTTTTTAGACTTTCTTTTTTTAAAGCAGTTTTAGGTTCACAGCAAAATTGAGAGGGAGGGTACAGAGATATCTTGTATATCCTCTGCCGCTTCACATGCACAGTCTGCCCCTTTATCAGCATCCCCCACCAGAATGGTACAGTTGTTATAACTGATGAAACTACAGTAACACTTAATTATCACCCAAAGTCTGTAGATTACTTTAGGGCTCACTCTTGGTGGTGTTCATTGTTATTTTGGATAACATTCCTTTATCAAGTGTCTTTTGCAAATATTTTTTCCTAGTCTGTGACTTGTCTTTTCATTCTCTTGACAGTGTTTTTTTGTGAGTAGAATTTCTTTCTTTTTTTTTTTTTTCTTTTTTCTTTTAAGCTACCGGGTCTCACTCTCTGTTGCTCAGGCCGGAGTGCAGTGGTATGATCATAGCTCACTCAGGAACTATAGTTCCTGAACTCGAGTGATCCTGCTTCCTCAGCCTCCCAAGTAGCTGGAAGGCACACACCATTACGCCTCACTAATTTTGTTTTTGTAGAGATGAGGTCTTGCTGTGTTGCCTCGGCTGGCCTCAAACTCCTGGCCTCAAGCTATCCTCCTGCCTCAGCCTCCCAAAGTGCTGGAATTACAGGCATGAGCCACTGCACTAACCTAAAAATTTTTAATTTTAGTGAAATCCAGCTTATCAATTCTTTCTTTTATGGTTCGTATGTTTTGTGTCATATCTAAAAAGGCATCAAACCCAAAATTACCTAAATTTCCTCTTGTTAATCTGCCGGGGTTTTACAGTTTTATATTTTACCTTAGTTAGGTGTGATCTGTTATGAGTGATTTTTGTGAAGGGTATAAGCTGATCATTCAACAATTTTTAAATTCAGTTTTTGAAAAAATGAATCTTATAATTTATATTGCCTTAAAAATGTGTTTTTCAATGATTACCAGGGTAACATTCTCATTAAAGGAAATTTGGAAAGCAAGGGACATATACAAAAGAAAATCAAAATCACTCTTTATGATAATTACTACCATTTTAGTTTTTTATGTCTTCCACTATTTGTCTTTATAATATCATATAATATATACATGCATATACATATATAATATTCATTATGTAAAATAATATTCATTATATAATTATAATGTCTGACAAATTTTTACCACTTTTTTTCTTTTACTATTTTATCATGAGTATTTCATCTGGACTTAACATTTTAAAAATTTGGTTCTATCTTAAAGAGGATTTCTAAAAATCTGCATTAATTCTTTCATATTGTTTAGTGAATGAACTTTTTCCTTGTGTAAATCATGTTTTCTCAGGTTATAAGGAAACAAGATAGTCAAATCATCTTAGGAAATGGGAGTGCAGTGACATTAGAGGGTCAACAGGAAAACATCGAAAGTGGTCTATGTGGCCGGAGCGTACCAGTCAGGGTGGATTACATGTTAAGAGGTGACAGCAGCTCTAGTGATTTCATAGTAGTTGTTCTAACACAATCAGAAACTGTGCTTGGCTCTTTTCTTCTCTACTACTGTCACTCTTTTTTAAAAAACAACTTTATTGAAGTATAATTTACATATCATAATATTAGTACATTATGAATATACAACTATATGATTTTTAGTAAATTTATAAAGATGTGCAACCATTACCACAACACAATTCTATAATAGAACATTTCCATCATCCCAAAAGTTTCCTTGTGTCTATTTGCAGTTAATTCCTGCTCCTACCTCCAGCCTTAGGCAACCACTGATCTGCTTCCGGTCCCTATAAAGTTTCTGAACATTTTAATATATTGGAATCATGCAATAGATAGCCTTTTACATCTAACTTCTTTGAAGTTCTTCCATGATATAGCATGTATTGGTAGTTTGTTACTTTATTCCATTGTATGGTTATACTATATTTATCAATTCACCAATTGATATAAACTTGGATTGTTCAAAATTTTTGTCCGTTATGAATAACAGTGCTATGTATATTTGGATACATGTATTTGCATGGGCAAATTGTTACAATTTATGGTGGATAGAGTCTTTGGAGTGGAATTACTAGGTTGTATGGTAGGTTTATGTTGAACGTAACTGCCAAATTGCTTCCCAAGTAGTTATATCATTTTACGTTCTCATTATCAGTGTGATAGGGTTTTACTTTCTACATATCCTTGCCAATACTTGGTATTTTAACTATTCTAGTAGATATGTAGTGATATGTCATTGTGGTATCAATTTGCATTTTTGTAATAACTAATGATATTGAGTATTTTTCATATATTTAATAACCATTTTAGTGAAATGTCTATTCAAATCATTTTTCCATATCTGAGTTATCTTATTTTTGAGTTTTAAGAGGTTTTATATATATATATATATATTCCAGATATAATTTTTTTCAGATATGATTTGCTAGTGTTTTCGTCTAGGATGTGGCTTGTCTTTTCTTTTTGTTAATGGATGCTTTTGAAGCATAAAAATGTAAAATTTTATGAAATCCACTTTGTTGATTTTCTTTTATCAGTTGTGCTTCTGTTGCCATCATTTTAGCTCTTACATTCAGATCTATGATCCATTCTGAGGTACTTTTTGTATATGGTGTGAGGTAAGGGTCTAAGTTCATTTTATTGCATGCAGATATCCAGTTGTCACATTACTATTTGTTCAAAAGAACAAATAGTTCTTTATCCATTGAATTGTCTTGGCATCTTTGTTGTATATCAGTTAACCATGAATGTAATTATTTTTTTCTGGACTGTAAATTCTAATCCGTTGATCTATTTGCCTATCCTTGTATCTATACCACACAGTCCTGATTATAGTGGTGTCATAGTAAGTTTTGAAATTAGGTCATAAAAGTCATCCAACTTTCTTTTTTGAAATTATTTTATCTATTCTGTGTCCTTTGCATTTCTCTAAAAATTTTAGCAGCCACTTATCAATTTCTACAAAAAGAGCCTGTGAGAATTTTGGTAGGAATTGCATTTGATTTATAGATCAATAGGGAAAATTTGCCATCTTGAAAATACTGAGTCTTTAGATCTATGAATACAGAATTTTCTTCTTTTATTTAGATCTTCATAAATACATGGCAGATTTCAGTGTATCAATCTTATAATTCCTTTGTTAAATTTATTCCTATTTTATGCTATTGTAATAGAATTATATTCTTATTTTTATATTCTTCATTCCTAGTATATAAAAACATAGTTGAATTTTGTATATTTTTCTTTTATTCTGAGACCTTGCTGAACTTGTTTACTAGTTCTACTTGTTTTTATTTTGGATTTTCTGAGATCTTCTATATACTGAATCACAGTATATATGAATAAAGACAGTTTTACTCTTTCTTTCCCATCTGGATGGCATTAATTTTGCTTTGTTTTGTACCTTAGAACATTGACTAGAACCTCTTGTACAATGTTGCATAGAACTAGTGAGAGTGGTTATCTTTGCCTTGTTCCCAATCCTAGAGGGAAAGCATTCAATCTTTCACTATTAAGTCTGATGGTATCCGTGGATTTGTCGCAGTTGCTCTTAATCAGGTTGAGAATGATCCATTTAATTTCTAGTCGATTGAGACTTTTATTATGAATTGCTTTGGAATATTGTCAAATACTTTCATGAATCTATTGAGATGATCATGTAGTTATTGTCTTTTATGTTACTTTTGTTGTGTATAACATTAACCAGTTTTACATAATTTCTTTATTTTTTTATTTCAGCATATTATGGTGGTACAAATGTTTAATTAATTTCTTAATTGATTAAGACAATCTTGTGTTTTTAAATATACCCGATTTGGTCATAGTATATCATCTACTTCATATAATGCTAAATATGGTTTGTTAAATTTTTAAAGGATTTTTGTATGTATATTCTTGAAGGGATTTTAGTCTGATTTTTAGATCAAGTTAATGCTGGCCTCAAAGAATAAGTTGGGAAGTCTTTCCTCCTGCTCAATTTTTGGAAAATTTTATGAAAGATTGACATTATTTCTTTAAATGTTTAATAGAATTTACCAGTGAAGCCATATGGAGTTGGTTGGGTGTTTTTGGTCGAAAGTTTTTAAATTAAGAATTCAATTTCTTTATTTATTATAGCTGTATTCCTCCTTTAGTCACTTGTAGTAATTTGTGTCTTTCTAGAAAGTTGTTCATTCATCTAAGTGGTCTAATTTGTTGGCATGAAGTTGTTATTAAGAGTTCCTTTTAGGACACAGTGAGCATTGTAGAGGGGAAGAGTATGCCTGTAACTCTTGCTTGGGTGAGGCAAAGACATACAATGTAACCAAAATGTTTGTACCCTCATAATACCCTGAAATAAAAAAAAAAGATTACATGTTAGTGACCCTCACAGAAACACAAGCTAAACATTATCAGAATTTATACTGTTTACAACCCTATACTGTCTATTATTTGAATTTGTTGGGCTTATGGACTTGACACCTGTACCTATATTATCATCATCTGTTTACATTAATTGTTTAAATTAACAACTAACTTATAAATTTAAAATTGAAGGCTATAAATTAAAGTGCTCTATAAACTCTAAAAAACTAATAAAAAAGATTTTCTTTTAATCTTTTTTAATTTCTGAAGAGTTAATAGTGATATTACCTCTTTCATTTCTTCTTCTTTTTTTTTCTTTCATTTCTTACTTTGGTAATTTTTGACTTACCCCTTTTTTCTAGGTTAGTCTCCCTAAAAGGTTGTGAGTTTAATAAACTATTCATGGAATCAAGTTTTAGTTTCATTGATTTTAAAAACTTTTATTCATCTGTTTTCTATTTCATTGATTTCACTTCTAATCTTTATAATTTTCATTTTTCTACTAGCTTTATGTTTACTTTTGCCTTATTTTTTCTCATTCCTCAAGGTGAAAACTTAGGTTATTGATTTGAGAGATTTAGTAAACTGCATATCAGAAATTTTGATATATTTTCATTTTCATTTACTTCAAAATATTTTATAATTTTCCTTATGTTTTCTTCTTTAGACCCTGGGTTACATAAAAGTGTGTTGTTTACTTTCCAAATATTTGGAGATTTCATAGATTTCTTTCTGTTGCTGATTCCTAATCTAATTCCATTTTGGTTAGAGAGTATATTTAGTGTAGTTTTAATTCTTTTAAATTTATTAAGACTTGTTTTATGGTCTAGCATATGGCTTTTGGGGGGGAATGTTGTATATGTACTTGAATGTGTATTCTGCAGTTCTTAGGTATGGTAGTCTATTTATGTCAATTAGATTGAGGTAGTTGATGATGATGTCTATTTTTTCCGTTAAATACTGTCAGTTTATGCTTCATGTATAGTCACACATCAATTAACAATGAGGATTTATTCTGAGAAATGCATCACTCAGCAATTTTGTTGTGTGAACATCACAGTGTGCTTACACAAACCTAGATGGTATAGCCTACTGTACATGTAGGCTGTACCCCATCTATTGCATGGCCTACTGCCCCTAGACTAAAAACCTGTACTGAATGTTACTATACTGAAGACTATAGGCAGTTGTAACACAATAGTAAATATTTGTGTATCCATGTATCTCTAAAAATAGAAAAGGTACAGTAAAAATACATTATTATTATGGGACTGCCATCATATATGCTGTCTGTCATTGTGCAAAACATTATGTGGTGCATAACTGTATTTTGAGATTCTGCTGTTAGATGCATATACATCTATAATTGTCAGGTTTTTCGTTTTAGAGGAGGAGTGAGATCAGGAATATAGGTAATTCTGTTGAGTCGCAGTAAATGGTTACTCTAGAGGATGAACAGCTACTTGGGAGAATGAATGGATGGAGAGAAACTGATTAACTTGTAAATGATTCTTTGTAGAAATTAAATTAACCCAAGAGACAGGTATTATATTTAAAATTCTTTGGGCCAGGTCTGGGTCTTGATCTTTTTTCCTGCAAGATACTGAGATAACAGGTCGGGGAAGTGAAGTCAATTGTGTTTTTTTGGTTTTGGGTTTTTTTTTGATGGGTCTGAATTTCTTATAAAGAAAGAGGGAAACCCCCTTCCATTGTCTGTTGATCTCTGAGGGGCCTTTAATTCAAAATACTCCTTGTAACCAAGAAGTCATATTTTGGGATGAAATTTCCTAAACTCCTTCACTTATCACCATCATTATATTGTATGTCATTTGATTAGTCAGTTGATTTCTTTCCTTCTACCACTATAATGCAAGCTCCATAAGAACAATGAGTTTATATTGATCACTGCTCTGTCCCTAGATCCTAGAATAATGTCATGTAATTTTAACTCATAATATTTGTTCAACAAAAGAATCTACCTTACTAGAAGCGGACCTTGTATTGCTGTCAATGCTTAGGATTCAGCCATTTTTACTTATTTATAATCCTTCCTCTCTTCCTCCCTCCTTTCCTTCCTTCCTTCATAAAACGAATATTTATTGTGTACCATATGCTATGTACTATGTTTTTAAAGAATTTGCTTCATCAATTATAAACCCTTTATTTTCCTCATGTTGGCATACAGCAATGTTGAGATATCTTTTCACCTTATTAAATCAACAAAACAAACCTCTTGGTTGCCAAATCTAATGGAAACTTTTTTATTCTTGACAATGTTGGTTGATTACTTCTTGAAATTCTTTCCTAACTTCTTGGTAACCACTCTCTTTTGGTTTGTTTTTTATGGATCTTGGCTACTCCTTTTTGAATGTTCTTCACGGGCTCTTTTTCCTTTTCCTCTGCCATTCTCTTAAATATAAATGTCTTTCATATTTATAGCTTTCCTGGGTATTGACATCTATACCTGCACTTTAGCTATCATCTTTTCACTGTTGGTTTACAAATCTGTTAAGATTCTGGCTTCTTTGTTCCTTTTTTATATAAGCCCAAGTTTCAGTTTGCCTCTACTAAAGTTATAGACTGAATATTTCTGTTCCTCCAAAATTCTTATGTTGAAGCCCTGACCCCAACCCCTAATGTGATGGTATTAGGAGGTGGGGCATTTAGGAGGTAATTAGGTTTATATGACATCATGAGGTTGGCGCCTACCTGATGGGATTGGTGATTTTTTAAGGAGGAGAAGAATCACCAGAGCTGCTTCTCTCTTGGCCATGTGAAAACACAGCAAGAAAGGAGCTCTGTACAAACCAGCTTTGAAGAGGGCTCTCACCAAGAACCAAATCTGCCAGCACCTTGATCCCAGAATTCTCAGCTCCAGAACTATTAGACATAAATGTCTGTTGCTTAAGCCAATAGTAATTTGTTATAGCAGTCTAAGCTGACTAAGACAGCTGTTCATCCCATGGCCCAGATATTAGTGAGAGAATTTGATCTTACAGAGTGGTAAGAATCTTCCTTACCAGAAATTGATGCCAAGTAATTCACACATTGTTGTAATAGTCACATTTCTTTCAAAACTGTAGAGTAGCTAGTAATACCTAAATTGCCTGAAGGACAATGCTATTCTTTTGGTCTCTTTTCCCTTTAAAAGCAATGATTATTCTAGTTTTGCATTGTTGATCATTGAAATGATAATTTTAGAGAATCTTTAAAAGCAGTTTTAAATTTCTTTATGAATAATGAAATTTTGATGATTAAATCATGATTAAACCAGTAATAACTTTCAGAAATAAGTAGTTTTAGGAATGATTTCTTAGGTTTCTAGATGTGAAGAAAATCACAAATTTGAAATCAATTATTTCTTCTTATCATTATTGTTATATTTTGTACATGCAGTACATTTCACATTTTCTAATATAAAACAGTATTTCAAATGTAGAATTTTATTTACAGAGGAAATAAAATTATAGATTGCTAATTTTCATTTCCTTTTTTCTAGACTTTTTAGCTATCTTTTTCCAGGAGGATTGATTACATTTTATATCATTTTTAATGCCTTGATTCCTTCAAAGTACCCATTACTTAAATGAATTTTGCTTAAAATTAAAGAATGCTTCATCTTACCTGTCTGTCAATCAGTTAAGTGCTAACTGGTTTGGGGAAACAATGTCAGTAATTTTGGCTCATTTGTATTTGTAGTGTGTCTATCTTTAAAGTGTTACCCTCACAATAGGTGATAGCATACTCCTGTTTACACTGGTTCATATTTGAAATACAAATCTGCCTGAGTCACACTGGTTTGTTAAACGTAAGGGAAAAAAACTTGGGAAAGAGAATGACTTTTTTGTTTCTAATGGCAAATTAATCATTCAGTGACTAAGGTTATGAAAGCATAGAAAACTGAGGAAAGCATCTCCAATATTGACCAACATTCTTTCCTCATTTGTGAGGTAGATGTTTGTAAGGTGATTCATATTTACCCCAAGTACATACTTTTTCCCGTAGCATAGTAAAGTATCTTTTGGAATGGAAAGAATGATTCTCTAATCAGAGGGTATATCTCTATACCGACAAGATTCAGGCTGATAAATTAGATGTCTATGATAAGGGTATGTGTGTATATATGTATTTATATATATATATATAATTAAAATTATTTCTGTGTCATATAAACCATAATCTTTGAGTTTAGTGTAGTATAAAATCAAAAGCATTTAATATAATGTAAGGAAATCCACAGTAATCTCTAAGTTTTATTCAGTTGTAAGTTAATATGTTCCTTTAGGGTTCTCCTCTGCGCTCCACCCTTTGGTGTTGACACATGTGGTACATAGTCTCACTGATTGTTCTTTATTTTTTCATTTTGTCCCAAAGCCTCTGTCATATTCACTTTCTTTCACATTATTTTGTCTGAATTACATGAGTGTTTGGTAATCACTTTCTTGAGAATTGTTTTGTTTGTATTCTTTCTCTGCTGATACCATAGGAAGGGGTCACAGATTTGCACACAAATGGGATTCTCACTCTTTCTGCTTTCTTTTTCTTGTTCTTTAGACATTTTGTTTGAAAATTTCTGGATTCTGACAGAAGTATTTTTTTCTAAAGTAGGAGACCCAGATTATAGCATTAGAACTTTCCAAAATAAAAGTCCTAATCTTGAAGGTCACCCCAGATTGATATCTACATGAAGTTCTCAGAGTAGTATGCAGATCTGGCCTGTCTGAACATAGTCTAGGGAGTAACCAGAACACTGTTTTCCCAGTATTATAAGTAGATATGGCATTTTTATTTTGGAGTATATTTGTGTGTGTGCAGTTAATGTGTTTTGTGGATTTTTGTCAAAGTGATTAATTATAGAATTTTTGTCATTACATGTTAACATCTTATCTTTTAGGTATAGTATGCTTTTTAAAAGAGGCAATCTGCATGCTAAGTAAATAGACATGAAGTAGTAGTACTTTTAAATAGGGGTCCCCAACCTACAGTGAGTGCTATAATTATTTCATTATATATTACGATATAATAAATAATAGAAATAAAATGCACAATAAGAGTGATGTGCTTGAATCATCCTGACACCATCCCACTTCCCTGGTCTGTGGAAAAATTGTCTTTCATGAAAATGGTCCCTGGTGCCAAAAAGGTCGGGGACCACTGTTTTAAAGGGTTCTTTGTATGAGTTAGGGTATGAAATACTCAATTTCAATTTATTGATCTAATTCCAAAGAAGAAACAGAAACATAAATATGAGATAGTGCCAGTGTCATTTGGAATTTTTTTTCAAATTTGACAAATTTAAATGTGCTGCTCTTCAAACATAACCACCATTTAGCATTTCTTGGATAATATAAGGTTTGACAAAAATATGTGTAGCTTACTACTAGTTTTAAAATATGTAATCTGAAATCATTCCAAAATATTTTAAAACAAATTTGGCAGAGCCTTTATTTTGTAAATAGCATGGAATTTGATGTAGGTTTTTAAATAATTTTAGAATTAGTTACAGATGATTTAAAGTTTGTAATTCTTTCTTGGGGGCAAAATATTTTAAATCTTAAGACAGACAGAGTACCACAGAGCTGACCACATATTATGCAGTTAACATTGTTTCCAATCAAGTTATTGTGAACTACTGTTGCTAGATTTATTCTATTATGCAAGTCTCCATTTCAGAGTTTCTAATTTTGTAGTTTTATTAACTATATTTGGTCAAGACATTTTGAATGTTAAAACTTGTAGAAATCTACTTTGTGCCACCTACTGAATATCAAATGCATATTTAGACTCTTCTAACATATTTATAGCACGATCCACTTAATAATTCACTTGTTATTTTTTCTTTAATGAAAAAAATAATGTGAAACTATAAGTACATTGTGATCCATGTTCCTAACTCTGCCTGGGCATGTCTATTACCTATAGGGGAAAAATATATATGAAGGAAACATATATGAAGGAAATATAACTAAGTGTTAATAGAGGTTAGGTACAGTGGCTCATACCTGTAATCCCAGCACTTTGGAAAGCCAAGATAGGAGGATCGTTTGAGGCCAGGAGTTTGAGGATGCAGTGAGATATATGATCACACCGCTGCATTCCAGCCTAGATGACACAGTGAGACCCTGTCTCAAAAAATATATATTACTTTTTATTGGAGGTAGCAGAGTGAAAGGTGAATTATGACTGGTTTTGATATTTTCTTCATATATTATACTTTCTTTTTTTATTATTATTATTATTTTTTATTTCGGCATATGATGAGGATACAGATTTTAAGGTTTCAATAACTGCCCTTCCCCCCCCACAAGTCTGAGTCTCCAGCATAACCATCCCCCAGACGGTGCACTTCTCACTCATTATGTATGTATCTACCCATCCCCCCCCCCGTCTCCCAGCCCAATACACTATTATTGTAGTACCTATGTGTCCACTTAGGTGCTGCTCAGTTAATACCAGTTTGCTGGTGAATATATGTGGTTCTTGTTTTTCCATTCTTGGGATACATCACTTAGTAGTATGGGTTCCAGCTCTAACCAGGAAAATATTAGATGTGCTATATCACCATTGTTTCTTAGAGCTGAATAGTACTCCATGGTATACATATACCACATTTTATTAATCCATTCTTGGATTGATGGGCACTTGGGCTGCTTCCACAGCCTTGCGATTATGAATTGTGCTGCTATAAACATTCGAGTGCAGGTGTCTTTTTTGTAGAGGGTCATTGGATCTTTTGGGTAGATGCCCAGTAATGGGATTGCTGGGTCAAATGGTAGACTCACTTGTATCGCTTTAAGGTATCTCCAAATTGCTTTCCACAGAGGTTGAACTAGTTTGCAGTCCCACCAGCAGTGTAGGAGTGTTCCTCTCTCTCCGCATCCACGCCAGCATTTGTTGTTTGGGGTCTTTTTGATAAAGGCCATTCTCACTGGAGTTAAGTGATATCTCATTGTGGTTTTGATTTGCATTTCCCTGATGATTAGAGATGGTGAGCATTTTTTCATATGTTTATTGGCCATTCTTCTGTCTTCTTTAGAAAAGTTTCTGTTGAAGTCCTTTGCCCACTTTTTAATAGGGTTATTTGATTTTTTCTTGCTGATTTTCGAGAGTTCTAAGTATATTCTAGTTATCAACCTCTTATCGGATGCGTAGGATGCAAAAATTTTCTCCCA